>JABUIW010000028.1:11593602-11619238 GCA_013363375.1 Menidia beryllina
TAAATAAATAAATAAATAAATAAATAAATAAATAAATAAATAAATAAACTAATTGATTATTTAATAATTTAATATGGAAATGAAAAAACAAACAAATAATAAATACGTTTTTATACTCTACGAGCTATATCTCGCAACACTAAATGCTGTAAGTCAAACTACCATTTCTCCATAAAAGGATTAAAAAAGTGTCAAATGTGCAGGCCTCATGCTTTTGAAAATATTTTTCAAATGTTTAATCATATTCATTGCAGCAAACACAACTAAGAATGCAGAAATACAGGATAGCATGAATAAATTGTTTATTTTGGTCAAATCAAAGCAATTAAATGATTAAACACAATGCCCTCTGATATAGGACTCTTATCATTTAGCAACAAAAGACCACCAGTATATCTATGTCTATGTCTATGTCTATGTCTATGTCTATGTCTATGTCTATGTCTAGCTGGTTGTGCTCCCACGGAACATGAACCTCGCCCTTAAGCAGACACAGTAATATAATGCGGTTCCATGTTGCCAAAGTAGGATTTCTCCCACTCACTCATGAGGTCAAAGTGCAGTGGGCGGTCACAGAAGGTGCAGGAGGCCGTGGCTGGACTGTTGAGTGGCAGACCTGCCTCCTGCCACACCTCCACCAGTTTCTCTGGAAACCAAACACACATCAGAATAAACAGTTACATGCTTTGATTTAGTTTCACTTTCAAAGGTTCTCTGCTTCTTTGAGTATCATCACACTGGTATAGTAAGAGGCTATTGTACACAAACACCAAAATACTGATGCATCACATACATGGGTGACCAGCTCTCGCAGTTGTCCTCCATTAACTTTATTGAACGTTTACTATTAAATCTCCGTCCTTATTACCGTAAAGATCCTCTCACTCACCAACAAAGTACTCCATCATGTCAGGGTGGTGGTTAGGAGATGGAGCCAGGCGCAGGAGCTCCTCACCACGAGGCACTGTGGGGTAGTTGATGGCCTGGACATAGATGTTGTGTCTCTCCAGCAAAGAATCACAGACTTTGGTGTTCAGCTCTGCATTGCCAACCTAGATATGGGCCATAGAGGGTGAAAGATGAGTTTTGTTCAGTATGTTAATTCCTCATCAGGAGATGTCAGCAATGGTGGGCCTTTGAACTGAATGAATGAATTAAAACATTAGTCAGATATACACATACATACACAATATACACAAGTATTTTATATGTCCACGGTCATGTGTAAAATGTCATATATTAGGACTTTGAGTGTTAATTTTTTATTTGAATCACAAAGTGAGATATATCTTAAAAATATTAAAATTTGTATGCATAAACTATGCATGTATTAACTGTAATTTGCATTTTTTTTTGTACCTTCTGTCACAATAAAAGTCCAAGAAATTTAAATGTGATCAGCTGGCTTTTTCATTGCAAACATTTTGACTTGTGGAACAAATGTGCGTTATTATAGCTCAATAAAATGAGTCAGAGTCTCCCATTTGTGTTGGGATGTTTTTAGTGGGTTGTAAGCAGATGTCATTTTGCAATAAACCCTACCCATATGGGGATGATGTGGCTGGGGCAGTTGACCACAGGTAGGCCTTTGTCCATGAGCAGCTGCCTCATGAGTTTCACATTCCTCTGGTGGGCTCTGCGGAGTCCCTGCCCCTCAGGACTCTTCAGGACTCGAACAGACTCCAGAGCTCCAGCAAGGACAAATGGGGGCAGGGCTGTTGTGAAGATGAAGCCAGCTGCATAGGAGCGCACGGTGTCCACCAGGGCGGCGCTGCTGGCAATGTATCCTCCCACACAACCAAAAGCTTTGCCTGGAGCAGATGAAGGGGCGTTTGCCCAGTTAGTAACATACATAACAGTTTTTAATGGTTTTACATCTAATTACCTTTTTAAAAAAAAAGCTAAATTGGCATTTGAATATGATTTGAATATCAAATTATTTCTTTTATGCTGTAATTATCTTCTTTAGTTTAGACCTAATTTAGTCTCTGTGTAGTTAAGTTGATATTAAAGCTTTAAGGAAATCTCTATTTGTAATATTTCAAACATATAAATTTAACTTTCCAGTAAGATTATGTAATAAACTGGTATAATATCAGTTTCTTGCATATCTTAACACAGCCGTAAGATATCGAATGAAGCTGGATTTTGTGTGAACTGCTGGATAATCTAATGGTGACTCCCTCAACCCTCAGAATTCATGTAGTTGATTTTTTCAGAAAATTCTTGTTGGCAATTTATTTTTTAATTTGGCTGGAAACAACTTTTTTGTTGTGTTATAACTCATTGGCAAAAAAAGATGTTATATAACTCCACCATTAGCAAAATTGTACAAAGTGAAAAATAACCATTGATTCCAAGGTTTTGCATTTGTAATATTTAAGATAACAACAGCTATTTCTTTTAATACCTTTGAAATCCAACACAATGGCCTCTACATTTTCAGTGTCTTGTGTGCTGCTGAGGTAATCGTTTACATTACTTTCATCACGGTGAATCTTCCTTAATTTTTTATTTGTTCATTTTAATGGAACATTAAGCGTAAGGCCTTGGAGAAACCATATGTCGTAATCCAGAAATAAACCGAGCAGTTGTTGTGAAGTTACGCTCAGGACGGACAACACAGAGTTTTATCTGCGGGGCCAGAGAGGGAGTAGCACTGGCAGCCTGCTGATAAAAGCTCTGCTCCTCTGCTGAGAGCTCACTCCTCTCCTGCCCTGGTTTGAGAGGCAGCAGAGCATCACGTACTGTGCTGGCTTTGTGACAGTGTCAGTTTCTGCGGGAGAGGCCTGAGATGGAGATGAGCCAACAAGAAAACAAACCGATCTATGACAGTTAGAAGCTGTTTGCCTTGCCCATAATAAACTGATACGATGATGGATGACTCGTGGGCGTCGTTTTTATTAGAGGGGGCTGAATCAGCTTTTAAAATTTGATAAGGTATTGCATCTTTAACAGACACACAATATAAAAGGAAAAAGGAAGAAGCGTGGAACTACATGTCCGACACACAGAGCAGACTTTCCAAAGAAGAAACTCACCTAAGGTCCCGGAGACAATGTCAATTTTGTGCATGACGTTGTCCCTCTCGCCCACTCCGGCTCCATGGGCTCCGTACAGACCCACGGCGTGAACTTCATCCACAAACGTCAGGGCTCCATAACGATGGGCTACATCACACAGCTCCTCCAGAGGACATATGGCTCCTGACACCGCCAGAGAAGAAGAGGATATCATTAGAACTGTGTATAGATGAAAAGTAAATGATCAAGGCTGAAAATGTCATTGCTGAGTAGGATTGTTCTCCTTATGCTTAAAAAGAATTACAACAATCATTCCAAATCCAAAAAGCATGCATCATTTTTTTTCTGAGGTACTCTTTGTCATTGTGTTGTCAGAAGATATGGTCACGGTCATCTGTTCAGCACCTCATAAAGCTGTCAATGGCGTAATATGATCAAGATAAATGGAGTGGAGGAATGCAGAATGTTCCCTTCCATTTGATGATAAAACAAATGACAGAATAACTCTAGATAACACAAATCTACAGATTAAATCTGGATTTAAATTTAGCAGTTCTGTTTACTACAACGATTAAACACTGAAGTCATAAGGTCCCTCAGAAGTTGGAAATGATGTGATTCTTCCACTGAAAAGCTTAATGCTACATTAAACATAATTTAGTCTTGGAAAATGAAATGCATCCAAACTCACAGAATCACTTTCAAACATCTTCTACTTAAAAAAAAAAATACAAAGAAATATTCCCTGCAGCAACTTCCATACACTGCTCTTCACAGTGATATTTAGCTGTTTGTACGTTTTACACTTCTAATTCTTTTTCAGCAAAGTAAAAAGAAATCCTAATGAACTTGACTTGAAGAACAAGTTAGAAAACTTTGGGTCTTTGAGTCTCAAACAAGCTCACAGGCAGAGGTACACTCTGTGAGGAACAGGGAAAGTGCCCTGGGAAAGAAATGAATAAAGAATGCTTCCCTTTGCTTCAAAGAATAAATTAATTATTTCATTATTCTTTGAAGCCTCAAATAAAATATTGGATTGAGACTTTGTGAATCAGAACTCAGCCGTATAGTTGAAATTAGGTCACAACTGATTGGACCATCGACGGCTGTACCTTCTAAAACACAGAATGTCTGTTTTACATTTGTGCCAACAGACGTCCATGCTTATTCAAACATATCACATTCAAACATTCAAGACAAAAAGGATCCATGGTCTCTTTTTTCATTTTCTTGAAGGGCTCACCATCCATCGAGTGCACTGTCTCAAACGCCACTATTTTCGGTGTCTTGGGGTCAGAGCGCTTGAGCAGCTCCTCCAGGTGTCGGCTGTCATTGTGGCGGAAGATGAAGCGCTTGGCTCCGCTGTTCCTGATGCCCTGAATCATCGATGCGTGGTTCCCAGCATCAGAGTAGATCTCGCAGCCTGCACGACACAGTTAACGCTCCGTGAGAAGAGTGGAGACGACTTGCATCCCTCAGCCTTTACCACCAGACACTCCAGAGATGTCTAAATAACAAATGATTGATAGGCACATCTCGAAAAGTATCCGCTGAATGCTACATCTCAAAGACCCTTTTCCCATGAGTTTATCAGCGTGACTCCTAACTGAGCCTTCAGTGTGCACCTGGAATCATCTTGGCCAGAGTGAAAAGCGTTGAATCGTTTGCCACGAAGCAGGAGGAGAACACCAGCGAGGCGTCTTTCTGGTGAAGCTGGGCGAGTTCCTTCTCCAGAGACACGTGGAAGTTGCTGGTGCCAGAGATGTTCCTGGTCCCGCCTGCTCCCGCACCGTGCTTCTCCAAAGTATCTCTGAAGACAACCGCAACATGGTTGGACATTTCTTCCTTTTCTTTTTTGGCCTTACTTTTGCAATGACACTGTCAAAAAATTGTCAGTCAACAGTCAGTCTAATGACTGATAAAAGACAATGCAAAATGAACTGGCTGCTTCTATCAAAGAAACTCTGTCTTCTTGATGGAAAAAGGTTTTGACCCTGAGCATCCTACTGTCTCACCTTATAGCCCCGAGGACCCTCGGATGGCGACTCATTCCCAGATAATCATTGCTGCACCAGACAGACACCTGAGAGCCCTCCCGCCCGGCGAACGAGTAATCCTCCGCGAAAGGGAAGTTCGTGGCACTCCTGTTCACTGTCTTGAAGACCCTGTATGTGTGGTCGTTCTTTTTTTCAGCTAACTTCTCCGTGAAGAAGCGATCGTAGTCATAGGCTGGGCCAACTGAAAGAGCGATCAGATGACACTAAAGGACCAGCAGATGTTTTTTTCATGGTGAGTCACAGACTGAAAAGCTTACCAATGTTGTCGTTCAGGAGGTGGGTCACAGGGATGTTTTCAGGCGCTGGTGGACACACAGAATCTTTTAAACCTTTCCACAAAGTTGTCATCAAACCTTGAAAAGACAAAAGTATGTCTGTGTGAATCACTGCTGTTTCGTCCCCGTCTCTGTTCATGTTATTTTGCCCCAGTCAAAGCGTTAGCTGAACAGCTTCTTTCTCCTACCATCTCGGACATCCTCCTGGACCTCAGGGCTGGCTTGGACCACGCCGATCTGAGAGGTGACAAAAGGGCACTTCTTGGACACAGACATAGCCACGTTAGTGGCGGTCTGAGCAAAGAGCTTCGTTTGGTCCACCCAGGGATGTCGGCCACTCTTGGGTCTGAGGAGAGAGGCGCTCTGATTGGCCTCGGGCGAGCTTGGGCCGATCACAGTGATTTGCCGAGCAATGATGGGGCACCGGTCTGCCAGAGACAGCAGGGCGACTCCTGTTCTCCTTAAAGCTGGCTTAGGAGCGGACTTCAGGAAAGGACAGCGATGAAGGAAGGCAGCCATCGTACTTTGCCTGTTCTTTACCTACAGGGAGGACAAGAAACGGAGAAAGACTGGATCTGAATTTGCTATTTAGTCTGCATTTTGAAATAAATGTTTTTGTCAAACTAAATTTATACTAATATGTCACTTTTTTTTACTTCTTTGAGAGAAACTTCCTCAATAACAGTGAAGAAAAACCATGATATCATCCCAAATCAAGATAACAAGAAATTTTCAAATGTAATGGCTCAGTTTAGATACAGAGAGTAAAAGCTGCCTCCTCGAGGGCGTGACACGCAGCTGCTGCTTATCTGCGTTCCGCAGGCACTCAAGAACAGTCCTGACAGGCATCGCCGGCAGATTACTGCACAAGCCATATAACCTCTGATGAAATACGGCAGGGAGACATAAACTCCGGGCCTTCAATTTCTCTACTGCAAATTATGGAGTAAAAAAGTTTTCGAATTACAAACTTGAAATGACAAACCTGGAAATTCATGATTGACCTGTGACAAAACACTCACTGATCGGGTTTAAGTTTACAGTGTGGGATTTAGTTTACAAATAGGCCGAGTGTCACTCTCTGCCGTGGTGAGAAGATAAAGCAATTCTTAGAATCTGCGGCTTTTTCTTGTGGTTAGATGATATCTTTACTTGGGCCTTTAAAAAAAAACATTTAAAACCCCACAAGTAGGTGAAATGCTTCTTTAAAAAGCATTTCCCTTGGCTTATTACGTAACTATTGATGCTAGCCGGCAGAACAAAAACAATAAGACAAACACCCTCAGGCTGTGAAAGAGAATGTTAACAAAAGGCAACTTGATAAAACGAACTAATTTACCCACATAACTGATTGTACCTTATGTTTCCTCTTACTGAAGGTCAGAAAAGAAAAAAACATGCAGAGATAAATAAAACATTGTACACACAAATTATTGAAACTAAAATAGTTTAATAATTCAAATAAAGGTGGTATTTATAAAAAATAATGACAATATATACTATACTTGTGATTAAAAGCGAGGCTCACCCGTTGACCTGCACTGAGGACGAACTTCAGAACAGCAAATAGGCAATAGGCAAATAGCAAGTTGGTGTCGAAAGTTATTGGTCAGATGTAGAGGAGCCTTTATATCATCTCCATCATTTGTTTCCACCCTGTGACGTGTCGATCTAAACTTGGAGGCCAAGAAGGGAGCCGCTTGCGTATGAGTGGGAGGTGCAAAGATGCTGATAGAGTTCCATTAAAACTGAAAGACTTGGCCCAGCCTCATTTCAGTCAGTACTAAAATGGCACTGAAGTAACGGCACATTTAAAATAAATAACAACCAACACACATATCTGCATGTACTTTCCCACCTTTTGTCATATCTACTTTGTACTGTATATCTACTTTCTACTTTTTTTATCATTGCTCATTTGCATATAGATAAAACTATAAAATAGTTCCAAACACAATGTTTTAATATATATCGAAGAGATTTTAAGGAAATATATTGTTTTAATGTGAACCAGACAGGTTGTTTCAGCCATGAACTTCTGCTGCTTTCTTCCCTTTTCAAAGTTTAAGGACTTTTGAAATATCAATTTTTTAATTGTCAAAGTCTCACATAATTTTTGAGAGCATGCAAAATATATTTCTTTATTTAGACCAACTTTTTAAAAAAATTGTTGAACTGATCAGAACCTTTTAAGCCTCGCAACCGGTGTAAGTTACACTCATCATACAAATAAGAGAAGACATGATCATGATCTATGTCATCTTTTTGGTTTGTTTGAAGATTTAGATCTTCTGTATATGCCCCTACTTCTGCCAGGCATTTTCACATGAACTCATATCCACTGTTGACTTGATGGAACAAGCACAAATTTGGGACATACACTTGAACACAATGCACCCAGTAAAAGCTAGTCGATATGTTAGGTAAAAAATATAATTTAAACACCCACTGAAGTTCACATACATACTAAGATTCTAAAGTGGGATTTTTGTTGTTGTCATGAATGAAAATCCATTTCATTCATGACAAAAAAATCCATCAGTTTACATGTGTTTACCTTTCCATGACTGCCTTCCTCTGTCGTTATTCTCTGTATTCAAAGTTCTTTGTCTTTTCTTTTTAGTGTTGATTGCTGGTTCCTTGTTCTCCTGGACTGTTATCGTCACCAGCAGCCAATGCTCATCCTCTTTTACTCATTCCTTAAGTTTGTATGTTTCACGTTTTGTCGGTTGTTTTTCCTGATACCACTTTACTGAATTACATTTTGAAACCACCACAAGAAGAACTGAAGGCAAACTGGACAAATGAAGCTGAACAGCCTCTGAATTCTGCTTGAATTCCTTCGATCTGGTTAACCCATGGATTTAACATACCACTAACTGTGGAGATAACTTCACAGAGCAGCATCAGATGATGGAGTTTTAACGGTGACATCAGAAGCCTCAATTTATTTAGATCAGATTAAGACATTTCTCTGGGCTCATTCCCCATCGCCATCGCAGCCCGTCCTGATCAGCCCATCGGACGGGTGGGGTGGATTCTCCCCGGTAGATGGTGCGTTCTCCGGGGCTCCTCTGAATAGCTGCTGCCGGGCGTCGTGCGGAGGGCGGAGCCACCGTGGACGTACCGGCGGCCGGCAGCAGACAGAGGGCAGCAGGCAGGGTCCAGCTCATCCTGACTGAAGCACAGCATCATCATCATCACCATCATCACCCTCATCCACCACCCTCCCTCACAAGGACATCCTCTTCAGCCGCGCGCAGCGAACGGGACGCTCTTCTCAAGACATACACAGAGAAATAGAAGACATTCGAGTCTTATCGACAGAGGGGAAGATGCTGGCCTGCACGGAGCTGATCACCATGTGTCTCCAGTCTGCCAAGCAGGAGCACTTGAGAAAGCAGAAGGAGCTTGACCACAATCAGAACCAAGGCATCGCTCTGATCCAGGATGTAAGTACACCCTGGGCTGTCACAGCCTCATAATGCAAGCACTTTATATATGTATAAATATATACATTTAAAGTCCGTATTCATAAATGTTTTTGTTCATTTTTAAGTGTTTTTGTATCATTCTTTTTTTTCGTGACCGTCCTCTGGGGTGTCGTCTTACAACCACACAGTACGAGTGACACACATGTCCTTCATTCTTTGTGAATGGTTCATATTGAGTTGGAACACGGCCAATTCAGGTGCTTGATGTTAAAAACAGCGCTGTTATGTAAGAGAGGTTAATGGTTGGCCATTAATGCGCAAACAACAAAAGAGATTGCCCAGTACAGTCATCTGTCGTGCACATGAATGGACCTGTAAAGGATGACAACGGGGTTATTTTGGGTGGCGTTATTTTCCAGTTTTACCTACACATGAGATACAGGACATACTATTGTAACATACTATTACACAAAGAAACATGCATGGTACAGCTATTTTCTTTCTTCTAAATCAGCAACCTGACTCTCATACAGCTCCAACAGATCATTTTGAATTATTCAGTTTGACTACAACAGAAATGTTCTCCAACACAGCTGCCTGGTCTTTTTTCCCCCACAGAATGAAAATTATAACCCATTTGAAAAGCAATCAATGCAAATGCAAACGTGTGGTATTTTATGTCAGTGTTTGGAGCCATTGTTTTTTTTCTTGGTATGCAAAATAAAGAAGAAGACATTATTATATTTTAATTCTACCCATCCTGACAGCTGGCAGTAAAGTTAACTTAGCTTTCCCCATTACAGATGATTGGCCAACAAACGGGAAATCTGACTGCAGCGAGTGGGGTTTCAGTTTAAATGCATTATTAGTTCCTCCGGTCCAGCAATGCAAAACCTTACAATGGTCAATGGGTAGTTATTTAGTGTTTAACAGAGGCATAAACTACATGTGATGCCATTAGAGGTAAGCTTACCAGAGTTAACTATCGTGATCTCTTCACAATTTCAGTCTGTTATTGATGTTGTCATTGATCTGCACTGAAAAGGCTCCTAACACTTGATCATGCTGTCATTGGCTTTTCGAGTACCTCTCAGATAGCTGAGTTTGGTATGCGCTTTTCCATTTTCTTAAATCCTTTCAGAATCTTTTTTTGAAGTACCTCACAGAGCTGAGTTTGGTACGTGCTTTTCCCTTTTCATAAAGCCTTTCAGAATCTTTTTTGTGTTTTCTTTGTTTATCCAACTCACTACTCTGCAAACCCTTCCCTGCTTTTTTTAGATAATTAGATCGTGCATTCGTACTCAGACAACACACCTGAAATGCTGTTAAATCTTATGCAGCAATGGCTCCTGTGTCAGCATTCAGTCACAGGTAATGGGGACTGGAATAGATTTTAATAAATTGCATCAGCTATACGGCTGATGCAGATTTTTCATCAGCCCTGTCTTTAAGAAGTTCTGCATAAACTCCCCCAGCCTCCCACCCACATCACAGGGGGAGAGTCTCCTCAGGTTTCACTACAGCTTGTGTTCATTGCTCTCATGCTCCCTGCTGGTCCCCTGCAAGCTGTCTAAGACAGGATACTTATCCAGAGCCTCTGCTGTTCACGGAGATAGTTCTGCCAAGCAGCCACCAAACGTCATTATGCCAGCTTGTCAGTCCACAGATAGCTAAGGGCGGCAGCAGCTCCTCTGCAAGGTTTAGTCCAAATCTGTGTCAACAACAGATTTTCAATACATGATTGTTTTGCCAAAAACAATCATCAGAATAATTCAAATTTTAGATGTCACAGCTAAATGTTCAAATGAAACATCTTTTTTCTGCTTAAATCAGATAACGTGATTGAAGATGATACAAAAAAATTACACTTTGCATTACAGATCGAGTGCAATTAGACAGATACATGACAACCAATTGAAATGTAAAAGAAAAGACAAAAAGATCTAACCCATAATTCAACTTTTCACAGATATTATTGCCATTTCATGCTAAATCCATGCTAAAGCGGCAAGTCCGACACAACTTCACAGAATGCTTTGCACTCATCTCACTTGTGATTTGTTTCTTTAACACTTTGCTCCGATTAGGTATAGCAATTAAAAGGGATAGAAACATCATCTAAGTAAGGGCTTACACATTTTACTATCCACTGGTCGAGGTTCCTCTGATGTCAGCTGATGTTGTCCTACACAGAACAACAAGCTAGGGGGAAACCTGCCATCTTCTAATTTCCAACCATGAATCTTGACACTGTTCATGATGATCTGGACAAATGTAACACTCACACATTTTCTGGTGAAACTGTGATTTGAATTCTCACCCGAATGTGGTTAACTTTGCAAGGCCTTTGGATTATTATTGTTATTGATGAGATGACATTTCTATCGTTGCTAAAATACAACAAACAGATTAAGTTTAACCCTAATGAAGGCCAAAATTAATCTGTGCATGGATTGTGACATTTACAGTTAATATTTTAAAGGACATACAAACTCAATTGTGTCCCTGATAGGTAGAACATTTGAAGGTGATGTCTTCAGCACAGTCTTTGTCTTCTGTGCATTATGTCTGTTCTGTCTTTTTTTTTCCCTGTGCGTTTGAGGTTTAGAGGAGAGATGCTGTTTAAAAGCTGGAGACAGCAGAGCATATCGAGACCTTCACACACCAGTGTGTTTGAAATGTGGCAGCTTGCAGACTTCTCTGCAGCAGGCTGACAACATCATTCATCAACCGTCCACTGGTCTCTCTACCGGTTCATGGAGTGACTGAGCAGTGACTGGAAATAAAGAGGCCCCTCTCCCTCCCACTTCCAATACCACAGGCTGATGTATCTTCACACTGATTTGTTGCCCAGAGATATGACGAAGGAATTTTATTACCATCTACACTCCATTAATGAATAGACGCACACAAGGGTGGCTTTATGTTGTGCAGTTTATTCTTGGGGAATATTTGAAAGTAACATAATTGTCCTTAGTTCCTGTGGAGACAAAATATATGAAAGCTATCAGTTTGAAGCACCTGCAAGGTGCACTCAGATGTCATCCTCTCATTTCCCAAAATGCCTTTTGTCACTTTTATTATTGAGATGAGGAAATTACAGCCGCTCTTAAATACCTTTTCCATCATAACGACAAAAAAAAATGCCATAATATCAGATGTTGAGGGCGGCACGGTGGTGTGGTGGTTAGCACTGTCGCCTCCCAGCAAGAGGGTTCTGGGTTCGAATCCCGGGGGAACCAGGACCCTTCTGGGTGGAGTTTGCATGTTCTCCCTGTGTCTGCGTGGGTTCTCTCTGGGTTCTCCGGCTTCCTCCCACAGTCCAAAAACCTGCATGTTAGGTTGATTGGAGATTGGGGAAATTGACCTTAGGAGTGAGTGTGAGTGGTTGTTTGTCTTTGTATGTCCTATGTGTGGCCCTGCGATGGACTGGCGGACTGTCCAGGGTGTACCCTGCCTCTCGCCCGTTGACCACTGGGATAGGCTCCAGTTCCCCCCGCGACCCCAACAGGGAATAAGCGGTATTGATAATGGATGGATGGATGGATGGATCAGATGTTGATGGACTGCCTCAGGGGTGTTTCATGTTCGTGTTGGAATGCAGAGATGTCTGTTAGCTAAACAGAATCCTTATTTATGTTTTTGCCTGAACTTGAGTTTCTCTGCTGAGCATTTGTTCGACTTTGCCATTTCTCAAACCTGGACATGTTTTTTTTTTGTCATTTGTGTGACTACTCCAGGCCTGAAAAGATAAACGTGGCTGTTTTGTTTTTATTGCAGATTTTCCGCCGGGCAGATAAAAACGGTGAGTATACACAATACACTTCTATTTGTGTAAAATAGTGAATTTAAAGTAATTTAAAGTCTCTTGATAAAAACATGTGAAACATCTGTGGTCAGATGAGCATGTTTTGGTTCAGATGGGATCTGTGTGCCCTTGGTGGAACTCTTTTCTCTATCTGAGAGCGAAAGAGGGAATGTAACCAAGGTTAGCTGCAGCTGCATCTTTTAGCTGCTTTTTAATGTGATTTGATTTGACAGGATGAACCCCCACAGTTAACCCTGCAGACATTGCTCATTCTGGTGCCCTGCCAGGAGCAAAGCAAAGCTCTCTCAGTAATAGGCAGTCGCATTCAGCACGGAGAGCAAATTTACCTCACCAAAAATGGTCTTGAATCTTCTTACGCAATAAGCAGTCTCAGCTGCATCTTTAACTCTAAATGGGAAAAAAACACCTGAGACTTGGAATTTGATTTGAATCTTTTCCCCTGAAAGTGAGTCATTCTTTCACTTGATTTATGTATTACAGCGCTACCTCTTTTCTTCAAGGGAACTCTTTCACTAAATGTCTCCCGGGAAAACGCAGCGTTCAGTTGTGCATGATGAACAATGCCGACAAACAGGAAAATGTTCTCATTCCTAATTTCTTATTCAAGCACTGCATAACATCTAATGGATTGTAAGCTGCAAAACGGGCGGGTGAGGAATGCTTGTGGGTGCTCTGAGCAGGTTTTCCTCAGGAGGACGGTGAATGTGTTGCATAAGAGCGCAATTAATGATACAGCAAGCGCTGCCATGAGAGTATGGCTGCCTGAGGCCTCTACTGTGGAGATACTGAAATGCAGAACATTTTTCACTTGGTGAATTATGAATAGGACCCCCCAAAAAACTTTTTTTTTTTTTACTGGGGTTTTTCAAGAAAAGGTTAAAGTCTAGTTTCAGATCATTACTGCATGAAGAAAAGCAGAACTGGACTTATACTGGAGCCGTAATGCAACATAAAGAAAAACACATTCTCCATTTCAATTACTGGAGTATTCATACACACTTATGACCATGTTTGCTCATTTCTTTAATCTGGCCTTTCTGCATTATTAATTCCAAGCTATTGTTTTTCGCCCTCAGTGAAATGAGGGAAAAACATGGCAACTGTACAGCTTGTTTGTTATCTTCGGTCTGCAGTCGGGCTCAGCTTGTTTCTTGTCTTCTGAAACCCACTGAGTCGTGCATCCTTAGAAGCACCACAGCTCCAAAGCAGCTC
This sequence comes from Menidia beryllina, assembly GCA_013363375.1. Lineage (NCBI taxonomy): Eukaryota > Metazoa > Chordata > Actinopteri > Atheriniformes > Atherinopsidae > Menidia > Menidia beryllina. Next base: position 11,607,433 of record JABUIW010000028.1, read on the forward strand.
CAAAGCTGCATCCAATCAGTACTGCGTGGGCTGCCATGATACGCCTGGAGTAATATGCATTTAAATCATAATAAGGACATGCTATGAAACCATTGCACTCTATATTTCTTTTTTTTTTTTTAAATAGAAAAGGCAAGTCGATAACTGTATTATAACACTGATGTCTTTGGTTATTTTAACAGTAATGAAAATGGTAGGGGCTCCAGGTAGAGTACAGAAGGTGTGTGCACGCTTGTCTTTTTGTGACAAACTGGCGATCCGTCATCCCCTGCCTGTCAGTTTCTGACGGTTGGGATAGGCTCCAGCTCATGTCCCTGATCACAGTGAAGCAGGAATAGAGATCAGATCCTCAGTCACACTCTGTTGCTGCTTTGATCAAGATTCAGGTTTTGTGTTACTGGACTCTCGCGGGATAGAATAATGTTGATGTTGTTAAGAGCACCTAATGAGTCCAAGTGTTGATATTTCATATATATCTCAAACGTATAAAGCAACAAAGACTGCTGATCTCAATTAGCTCAAGTGGGACTTCCTCTATCTGGCATTGATATGCAGAATGCTTTGTCTGCAAATCAATACTTTCTTTTACTATTCAAAATGTCTGGATATGACATTTTGGTTACGACAAACTGTTTTGCCCTCAGGTGTGCTACTTGTTACACAGAACATCTTCGGATATGCATATTAACTGTAAGTTCACGTATTAGATTACAGTATGTATGATCACAGTATGAATGTAATGCTCCTTTAGGGCAGACCCAATTAAATCACCATTCATTTACACAGAGTCAAGGAATCTAACAAGTTCATTTTTCAAATTCTTGTAGGTATGAGTGGATGCTTCTAATATTTCTAAAGTAGATAAACTTTTCTTTCCTGCAATGCTGGACTTGCACACAACTGCCGCCCTCACAAACAGTTGGTACACTCCACCTTCATCTCGGTCAGTGGGCGTCTTTGAGAGGGCTGCTGAACTAAAGTTGAGAATTGGCAAAACTTTGATCACCATATTTCCAGTGAGACTAAGTTATGGCCTATTGTTAGCTCCAATAGTCTCCTTAATTGCACTGGGGGGAGGGGGTTTATGGACTTTTAGTGCTGCTCTGGTTTCTGCTTTGAGATTCCCCAAAAGAAATGCATTTCTGCACAGATGTAAGCTTAAGTGAGGTGAGAGTTTTATTTCATTTGATGAAGCTTCCTTTTTTCGCTGTTGTGAACAGCACTTAAGCTTTCGTAGGCGTAATTTGGTCGTTACAACGTCTTTGGATTAACTGCATGAATAAAGTGTTTTTCTTATTAAACTCCTCAGTCTGATGGATTAATATTAATGACTCGGCCCAAGTATTTTTTACTCATACTGAAACATTCAAGTCTTATTTATCTTCGACATAAGTGGAACCAAGTTCAGCTTCAAAACAGCCTGCATAGGCTTACATGATAAACCGCTTCTTGATGAGTATTCACTCTGAGCCCTATGCTGAGCTTCACAGCTTCAGTGTTAGCGCACTCCATGTACAATTAGTGAGTGAAATGCATAGCTAGGATAAATAGATGCTTTGTTAATGTGAGAAATAATGTGCTGCAGCAGTCTCTCAACAAAAGGGGTGACATATGTGTAAAATCTCCAAATGTCACGGTTTTTGTGTTGTAAAACCTAAAAGGAATTAATTTATTCAGCAAAATGGGGCTGTTTTTTTGTTTTTTGCACAAGTAAAAGCTGTCCCCATTACTGGAATTATTTCTGATCAGTTAATATAGGGCATTTTATAGTCTTTGCTCTTTAAAGTGTTTGCCCAATTCTTTAGTTGGAAACCTGAGAATAAACCAGAGTAGATCAAGAATACAAAAATGACATTTAATGGATCACAGGTAATGTACAGTATGTTAGCACTGGGCTCTCACAGACAAAGACATAAACAGGCAAGGTCCTAATTCATGCAGATGACATTGGTGTGGTGTCTGCTGCAACAGAGAGAAAAAGAGAATATGTGGGCACAGCCAGAGAGTTAACACAAAAGTATTGTTCTAAAAGGAATAAGACAATCAGTAATTTACATGTGTGATGTTATAGCATGCAATGCTAAAATGAGTAATTATAGCCAAATTCTAACAAAAGGCTGGGTCAGAGCTACTTATGATCATATCAACTGCTAATGATCAAGTCTAGCCTTCAAAGCCTGTCCTGCATTTCAGTAATAACAAAAAACAAATCCTTTAATCAGGAAAATATGGCCTGTCTGTAGCCAGGAGCTCTTCTGTTTCTGTTCTGTTGAGCTGAGGAGCAGTGAACACTTGTGCAATTTGCCATCTTATCCGCACTACATTCGGGTGTCAAATTGTGTGTGAATCCAAAGTGAAGCAGCTTCGTCGGAGAAGGCTGGAGGATGAGTCAGAAATACGACAGATTGTGTTTACTCCTACATACGAGAAAGAAGATTTTATGGACACTTGGGAAAGAAATCATCATGATATCTTCCCCCATTGCTTCTCCCTCATCTATAAACTAGCCACATATAAACACATATTACGGGAAGATGAATTTTAATCCTCAAATGAGTCCTTTTTGAATTGTGAGCTGATAATTATGCAAAAGTTGTCTTTTAGGATGATAGATTAATAGCAGACAGGGCTTTTAAAAAGGAATTGTTGGTGCTTGCAGGACAAAGAAATATCTTACTCTCTAGCAACACCTTAAAAACAAATCAGTGGGATTACTTTGCTTTTGTGAGGCCACTGTGGCCTTGTCCCACTTTTTGAAACGATGGACAGTTTTTTTTCTTGAATGTGAGGAAACGTTTCAGGGTCCGGCGACATGTAACCTTCACAGGTTCACATCTCCTTTCAGATGATGGGAAGCTGTCCTTGGAGGAGTTCCAGTCATACTTCACTGATGGTATCCTCACTGATGAGCAGATGCAAGAGCTGTATCACTCCATCGACAAGCAGAAGACAGAGTAAGTTCCCTGATGTTTGTGAAGCTTCTCCAAATCCGCTGCCATCTGTAGCCCCTCCTGCTCTCCTGTTGTAAACACCCCACCCCAATCAAGATTATCCACAGAGAGTGTTAATTCTTGTGTGAAAGCCAGGGTGCTTGCAGCAGTCTGCGGAGAAACAGATGAGCACACAAAACAATGTAAACTTTGGAAATATTTGCTTGAATACTGAATTTGAAAAGTTTTAAAATACCCAAGAGGGTATTATGGACAGCCAAATAAAGTCAAATAGAGTAAATTTTCATAAAATGAACTATAAAGCAGTCTAGTTATCTATTAAAATGATTAATGGCACACAACACAATTGAATTGTATGTGAAATTCCAAGTTATTAGATTGCCTTTCATTTTTAGTCTCTTTTCATGCAATATTTATTGACAGGAAATATCAAAAACAAATTATTTAGAAATACTTTGTTAGTCGTATGGTGCTTTATCCAAAGTCCTCGTTTGAGAACTCCTGCAGTAGAAGGGCTGGCAGGGATTCATCATATTTTTGTTGCTTGTTGGACGCATTTCAGTCTTCTTAGTTGGATCTGTTTGATTAATTTCCCACTTTTTGTCTTCGTCTGGCCACCTCACAGCAACCTGGACATAGACAAGCTCTCAGGTAATGATGTGTCCCAATTTATCTCACCAACTTTACCACTATAAATCCTCAAAATGTGTATACATATGCAACAAATGTCTCAGACGTCTCCTAAAGCTACAACGATTGGGTTCTAGATGTATTAAACTAAATGAAGGAATGATCCAAATCCTCATGTGTTTCTGTGGTGATTTCTAGCATTTTTAGAGAGAGTAATACATGTATTTCTCTCTAGAGTACTTCACCCCGCATCTGGGAGAATATGTCAGTGTTCTGTCTGCCCTGGAAAAGCTGAATGTGGCCATCTTGAGGGCAATGGATAAAACTAAAGAAGTAAGTGATAACTGTTTTAAGTTTTGCATGTATATGCCACAGATGTACCACAATAGCTTTCCTAAAAAAAAAAACTTGCAAGCAACTTACCCCCTTTAGAACTTTTTTTAATGGCAACTGGCTTGTTAGTTTGAAACCCTGCCACAGATCAATCTGCTCTTAGACAGAAGAAAAGAAAGCTGCCCAGCATGGCTGACGCAGCCTGCCATCCACGCTGCGAGCACACTTTGAAACATGAGCTCAAAGCTCTTTACAATATGAGCTGTGTCTTTTAAAATGGCTTCGCTAACCAGACATTTGCTATGAAAATCTTGGCTGTGGTGTGTTGTGGATCAGTCGGGCACCGTGTTAAGAGGCCAAGCATGTGATGTGCTATCTGGTTTTATTTCTGTGTTGTATAAAACTATTAAACATTTCTTACAATTAAGTGTGTGAGGAAAGCAGAGAGAAAAACCAACCAACTGCAAAAAATAACTTAATGCACCCAATCAAGAACAACTACATGACCCACTAAATATTTGAAATTTGATCTCTTCATGAGAAGAACATTTTGAAAAACTATAAGATTTTCATTCTGGGTAATATCAACACCTATAAAAGGGTGTGGAAGTAATATGGCATTAGTATGGCAGTTATTGTATGGCAGTGAGATCCTTTTTTCTGGGTAAAAATGGCAGACCAACAGACCGAATTGAGCACATCAATGAGATAAATATTCAGAATTGTTCAGATACGACACAAAGAAAAAGCAAATCCTCACATTTGAGAAGAACTTGGTGTAAAAAGTGTAATATAATATAAGGTCATTTTCGCTGTACAAGCACCCTTTAGCTTCATCCTGTATATGATGCTGAGGGAGTAGAGCCTATTTCAGTTGACACTGGAAAAGAGGTTGAGTACATGCAGTCCACAGTGCAAACGCAAAGAGACAGATTCAACAACAAAACCCACACAGATGCAGCACCAAGCAGCCCTGCAGTATTACATGTCCTGTGAGGACACGAACGCCTCATGGGCGTTTGTGGGCATGTGTATACACAGGCGAATCATTCCTACATGGGAACAAGATGTCTGACGTGCTTCTTCAAGTAATTTAACGACCCATGTGGTCCATTCTAAAAATAACTTCCCGAAAACAAAAAAGAAAAAAGCAAAAAAAAAAACAGACTGTAGATGTACAGTACAGTTCATAAGAAAGAAGCTTCCTTTTGTTTCTCAAATCTTGAGACTCAAAGTAGCCTTGCCTTGGACTGTCTCACTCACATCCAAATGAGTTTTTCACGAAATCCAGCTGAAGCTCAGTTGAGCAGAGCCGTGATCCCAATATTCCATTAGACAGGGGGGGTTTAGTGTCTGACCCTGACAAGTAAAGCTATAATCATGTTGGTGCGTGGAGACCTCCATCAGAGAACTTCTATGAAGACTTAATCAATTGTTAAACCCAGTGTTTATTGATTTTCCGCAGCCTCGTGCGTCAAAGCCAGTTGAAGAATGCGCTTTAGTTTTTAGCAAGAGGAGAGTCAGGTACAGTCCGCACAGACCGATGCTGGGAGGTTATAAAGAGGTTGCTTTTTGCAACATGCTGTGATTTATTTTTTCCAAATATATTGAGAGGCAACAAAGGACAGTCATGTAGTGCAGAAAACAGCAAGGAGGGTTGACAAACCCCCAAGCCGTCCGACAGGTCTGAAATCAGAGGTCCTTTAGAGAACGATAATCCCATAGCTGTAATGAATCTTTTCCCCTCCACACTGTTGTTTACTGAAGCGTTTTTCTGTTTCTTTGTTTAAACTCCTATCTCTCTCTACATTCATCCTCTCTGGCTCTATCTTTCTGCATGGCTCCTTCTCTTTTACTTCCCACCTTCTTTGTATCTCACAGGCCTTTCTACAGCTCATGCATTTTTCATGTGGCTGTTAGTTTGTAAGAAGAAATAGGCTTTTTTTTTGCAGACGGGAGAGGCTATTCTCAACCTTCCCGAGATTAGCGCTTGCAAATAAAGCAGCTCAACCGACATACAGCCGATCGTGTAGAGGTGCTCGGTCACCACTAAGTTTGATGTAGGGAAATCTATCCACGAAACTCTCTTAAACTTGAAGCTTTTTCCGATGCCCGGGAACAGAAATGGTAGAATAAGGAAATCAACAGACTAAAATGCATTTCCTGCTTTGCCGTATCGCCATGAGATAGACTGAATTTATCCACTTTGTTGTTTCAGCTCGTCTGTCACAAAGAGAAATGTAGAAATCGAGGAAAGAACAAAGGTCCATTAATGGGATATTCTTTTTCCACTGAGACACACAGAGCATATAGAAACACAGACACACTCTATGATTGTTTCGGTAACATTCATCCGTCCCCTCTTTGAAACTTTCTGTTGCACCACAGGGTGCTGGTGAGGGTGATGAGGTTCATTATCGACAAACCCTCAAACTGCCTCTGCAAATAAACTTTTAGTGCTCAGAATGGCCGCTGGTAGAACCTGTCAGTAAATCTGGGGATTAATCATTAAAACTATGAGTGGCATTCATTAATGATACACAGAGAGAGAAAATTCCAACATGCTGGGACACCATAAGAAATGCAAATTAAGCCAATTACAAAGATTTGTACAGACCTTTTTAACAATTTTATTCACAGTTGCAGATAGACAGTGTGTCAAAACAATTCAGGAAAAGATTAATGAAAATGGTGCTGGTAGAACACATTTGGTGGCAGCAACCTGCTCTTAAGATGTTAGGGCAGGGCAAATTAAAGTGAAAAGTAAGTGTAAGGAAGGTTTAGGAATATAGAAAAAAAGAGCACCTTAGAGAGGCGGTGTCTCCCAGATAAAAAAAACTGAGGAGCAGTTAGTATGACCTCACCTTTGTTACCTTTGTAATACCTTTGTTTCTACCAGAGCTTTTAGTATTTAGGCAGCCTCACAGCAGATATCAAGCTGAACCAAACTCTACAGTTTTTGTTTTTTTTACTGCTTCTTTGATCCAGGAGTATCAGGGCTCATCAGTTCTGGGTCAGTTTGTGACACGTTTCCTCCTGAGGGAAACCTCCACCCAGCTGCAGTCCCTGCAGTCCTCACTGGATTGTGCGATGGAGGCTGTCCATGACCACGGCTGCCCAGGGAGGAGGATATCCAAGAAGCCCGAGGACCTGCCAATCCAAAGGGTGCCCAAACGACCTGGACGACGCATCCAGAAGAACATGTGTGTCTCACCTACAGACCCCTACTCCGGCATGCTCACCACAGGTATCATGCAGGACTTCGGTTCAGAAGGAAAAACTAAACGAAAATAGAAGCAGTTCTGTTCATTGAATATGCCGTTACTCTCGTTTCTGGTTTTAGGGGTCAGCGTGGAGCCAGACAACCACTGGGGCTCCCAGATCAACCAGCTAGAGCAACTCATTGACAAGCTGGATTGTGAGGTTCGTACAAAATTCGGTACTGTCAATCTTCTTCCAGCCTTTATGCTGAGGTTAACTTGTCTCACGGCCGCTTCGTTTTCAGCAACAGTGACTTGAGCCTTTTCATTTTCGGAAAAAGTAGTGGCTCTATGTGTCTTTCATAAAAACAAGACCAATTAGCTCAAATGTGAAGCTGAGACAAGCAAGTTTTAACTTCACTGATTTCATCCAGAGATTGAGTGCATTTTTTCAGCAAGTCTATCAATTTCATCCACAGCCTCTGTCTCCAGATAAACATGTCAAGGGGACCTCACAGGCTCTACTGCGCAGATACAGCTTGCCATGCAGCATAAAAATGTCCAATATTTGTAATAAAGTGCAAAAGCTCAGCAATGCTACACACTATGAATATTATGAATACACAATCAGCTTGTGAATACATGAAGGGCTCTTTCAGATTGGAAACTAAGGAGAGATGTTTGTTTTGAATGGTATAAAATTGTACAAAATGAAGGGGTTGCATGTAGAAGAGCATTGATAGATTTTGGGTTGCCGCTGTGGTTTATGGATTTTTTTATTAAACGAAAAATATTGATGTGATTGAATGATGTGAGACTGAGCTTGACCTGCAGCCATGCAGACAGAAACCTAATCGAAATCATTAGCGTTTACATGAACATGGTGAATGTTTTGCGAGAATACACTGAAAAATATATGTGCTCCCATTTTCAGAGTCCACATCTTGAACCTCTCAAAGAAGACACATTGGCAGGCACGTATAAATCGGTACGTGTACAATGAGCTTTATATATATGAACCAATGTTACACCCTTTCTGTATCAGATTAAAGGTAAATATGAAGAAGAAAAATTAACAATGTTCAAAAGTTTCTCCTGATAATTATTTTTAAACAAAAGAGATTTAGCCTGTCATGTAGATCTTTCAATCAACTTTAAATGATTGGGAAAAGTTATAAACCATGTCCAGGTCATATAAAGTGACAATGGTAATTAAATACAATGCATAATAAAACTGTACAAGGAGTTCCACAGTGAAAAATCTCCTGGAGCAGTATGCCATAAATGCCATCATGATTAATCTGAGTGAGGGTCCATGAATGCTGATGCTTACTCAGAGCATTTTCTTTCCAGTCATGAGGAAATTAGACTAAACGATCAGCTTGACAAAGATTTTGGCATTGCATAGCATATCTTAGCCAGATATTGCCAGGGCAGCTAAAACCAGGACGACGAAGAAAGCTTAAAAAATAACAAATTTAAAGATATAATAAGAAAAGGACTGGTCCAAAATACCAGTAGTCATATATATTGGCAACAGAAAGAACTAATGATGAATGCCATGTGAAAAAATATTTGTTATTTTGGACATAAGGTTATATTGTATATATTGTTAGCAATTGTGCGAAGAATTGTATGCAATTCCCGTTTGATTCTGTTGGTTAAATAAAGATAATAAAATGCTTATGGTTAATTAATGATCAAGCGTTTCTCCCTTTATCATATATAAATTAATGTTAAAGTGTTTTTTCATTCTTTTTAGAACATACTTCTCATCCAGAGACAAATGTCTGTGAAGGAGAAAGACGTGGATCAGTTTCAACAAGCGCTCAAAGTCTACACGGACGCCACGAGCAGCCAGCTGAACAACCTGCAGTACGGCCCCTGCTCTGCCTCTCTGCTGTTATTTCCCTCAGCCTCTCCTTTTGATTTCACGCAGCTTCTTAAAATTGCTTTCATTTCAAAGATCAGACGCTCACCCTCCTCTTGTTTTTTTATTGTTTCTAGCGTTTCAGTCCAGACCCTGCCAGACAGATCGTGCTTCATCATGTATGAATTTTGGCAAGATCGTCTCTCTTGGATGAGGTATGCTTAGGTGTTTTATTAATACTCTTTCAACCGGAAAACATGCCGGGGGGATTTTAGTGCTGATCTCAATGCTGCCCAACACACAGAGCTGCTCAGAAACTCTCTTTGAAGTGCACTCATTCCTTCCATTACTCTGTGCTCTCAGCTACCTTCAGTCATCCATCAGCAAGACCTTCCAGGGCTGCATTATTGACTCACTAGAAGAGCCAGAGATTGTCTCCACCATGCTTCTCCCAGGTAGAAACAAGTCATAAAGACTTTCTTTTTTTTTACTCAGAATCTTTGGGGTCCCATGTTTGACTCAATTCTAAATCTTTTTAGTTGGTATGAGAAAACAGGGGCATTTATTGTGACTATGCATTTTCAAATGATTTTTCTCATTTTCATTTAAAAAAGATGATTATAAGTGATCCATGCTTTATAATATCTGCATCACTAGCGCTGAATTTGATCAGGAATTGTATGATTCCGCTGTGTGAGACTGCTAAATTACCATACCCAAACTTAGAACATAAGGCATTGATGTATTTCTTTATTTTGCAGCTTCTTGGTGGATTATGAACAACAACTGATGATGCAGCGCTTCAGCAGTTCAACACAATGAAAGCAGGAGAAATAAGAGATTTTTAAAATCCCTTTTTCTTCTTTGATACGCATTTTTCCTTGTGGCATGTTAAGATTGTTTTTGCAAAGCCAGTGTTTAAAAAATACAAAAGACTGCTCAAAAAAATCTGTCAACCTTGGCCAGAAAGAAACAAACTGTTCTGAAGTTCAGTGTTTTATTCTGTGATCAGGAGCTATTTTTTACAGTTCTGGCACATCTCTTGCATCTAATTTAATATAAACACAAGAAATATTATTTTAAAAAAGGGTTTGCATGATCTTATTTCTCAGTGCTTGTTCGTTTCACTCAGTGCTTCATATTAGAGTAGATATGAGGCAATAACAATACAAAAACATCAATAAAAGCTAATCTGTCCATCCTTTACATGTTCTTCCATACAAATGGAAACAGATATAGATGTAGGGTCTAACTTTCATCTTGTTCTCCCTGTGCTATTGTGCTTTGTTGTCTCCTTCAAAGCTTTTCCACCAATCATCTTTTTGCTGAAGCCTCAGAGCGAGAGCACAGCTACTGAATGATCATGTCCGTAACTAAACCTTCATCATCTGTGTCACTCCTGCACTTTAAAAAAAACATGTGAAACACAGACCTTATTATGAAGAGCAGTCTCTATTGTAGGTTGTCTCCTAAAACCTTCGAATTAACCGCTGTGACAAAAAGCCAGGAGCTGCACTGATGTACAGACACACATTAGTGAACGATTCACTAAATAATTGTGCGGTTTGCCTGTACTGTTGTTCTGCAGTAGTTGTGAAACTCAAAAGCCATTATTTTAAATTTGAAGTGTGTATTCAGAAGAGTTTAATAGTAGAAGTTTATATTTTAAGATTAAACGGAACTTGTTCTGCTTAATAAATTGGAAATAGAAAATCTGTAAAGATATTGTACAGTAGTTAAAGAAAACTTTAGAGCTGATGTAATTGTTGTACAACACTGGTAAATATACAGTAAGTTAATCATGTAAATTCCTGTTAGCCTTATAACGTGAGGAATGAGTTTATTCTCTTTTTTATTTAAAGTCTTTCCCGTTTCTTTTATGTATGATTAACAGTTGTTATGTGGATTACTTGTTTTCTGGCATGAATTAAAGTTTGACATGTTGGTGACATGAAGACAAGCATTACATTTTTGAGTAATTAACCTCCTTATTTAGCCTGAAAGGTCTGAAAACTCATTCAGCAATGAACTCCATGAGAGTAGGCATCAAACACACAGATAAAAAAGAGGAAATGATTTTCCTCCTCTATGGCTGACAGTAACACCTCGAAAATATGAGCAAGAATCTTTGATGGACATAAAAAAAAGCACCAGAGCTAACTCAAGATCATCTCATTTTAAAACTGAGGGTTGTTCTTACACTTCAAAGCTTTTTAGCTGGTCCTCTTTCATTAGAAACAACGTGCAAAACAGCTCGAGCTATCCAACGAAGAGGCAGCTGACAGCTCCCTTTCACAGCTAGTTCCCAGTTATTACAGCATGTGCACGGTGTGTTCTATTGGGCTTCACTCAGATTAAATCCAAAAAGCCTCGGCTATGAGAAATGAACTGATTGCAGATACCATGAAAGGACAAAACGTCTTTCAAAAGGGGAGACTTTGTGTTGTGTTTTTATATAATGTCGACAGACACAGTGGGGAAAATAACATTTTGTAATTCACATGTTAGTTCACTTTTATGCTTCTCAGTGCATTTTTGATAAGGTTATGACTAATTTACATGACATTAACAAAAGGACAGGATATAAGCCATTGGAAGAGGGTAGAATGCCGACAACCTTTTACATATGCTTTTTCTCATGGAACGATATTCCTTTTCCTTCTAAGATTTCACACCAAAATCACCCCTTGTGGCTATTTTTATCTCAATCACAGTGAGGTCACCGAGATGTCTTCACCACATAAACTGCTCACTATCTATCTATCTATCTATCTATCTATCTATCTATCTATCTATCTATCTATCTATCTATCTATCTATCG
>JABUIW010000028.1:11620105-11634484 GCA_013363375.1 Menidia beryllina
ATTATATTATATTATATTATATTATATTATATTATATTATATTATATCAGTTCAAATGTATTTTTTTATTAGTGAAAAGAATTACATCAGAGGATATCTGTAAAATATTCAGTCACAGGCAGGTTAATTCTTCTGACAAAATAGCAACCTCCAATCATTGAAGTCATTCAAGAGGACAGGGATCCAAAAGCACAGATAGAAATAATAAGGACAGAGAATGACATGAAGAAAATACATGAAAAGCAGGAAGGCGGAAAATGAAACCCAATTTAAAACTAAAAAAATAGGACACTAAGAAATGTCAATGACTCATGGAACAAGGAAAATGTATTCCCAGGAGAGGAGAAAGTGGCACCATAAGATAAAAAGAGTGTGAGAGAAGAAGAATAAGAAGGAAAATATGATGAGGACAAGAAACTTTTAGAATATCTGAGTACATGATAAAGCAGGGGAAGGTGGCAGTACATGTGACGATTATACCGAAAAGAAAACAATTATTTTAGCATTCAAGTACACAGTGCTTATTATTATAAATGCACACATTTGTGAAGCTTAACTAGTACAAACATGTTAGAGAGGGGCAGCAAGGGGGTCCTAGTTGGACTCGATGATTTAGAGCCTGCTCTCATTTAATGTCATTGAACATCCTGCTTAATCGGGTCACAAGAGGACACTTCTGAGTGTGTGTTCACACTTGGTTTTGCGTATCTCAGTCGTCCCCTCTGTGTGCAAATAAGCACACAGCAGAGTAACAAACAGGATAGCACGCAGAGCCCGACTGAAAAATCACGACTACATTTGGTGGCCCAGATTGAATCGTCATTCAGACAAAAGCACATTGCAGATTTGTCTAACTCACATTCAATGCCGAATTAGTCGAAAATATTTCAAAAGCTGCAGTTATGTAACAACATTAAATGGATGATTACTGATTACTGCACCTCAAAGGAAGATTGGTTTTCCCAAAAATAGAGCACAGATGTTAAAAACATTATACAGATTTTGTAAAAATTATTTTGAAAGGTTTAAAAAGATACAAAAAAGCATGTCTCTGTTTAGATTTACCTTACAGTCAGGCAAGTTATGAAAGGCTGCGAGAATATATCCACATTTCAGTCACATTTGAATTTTTTTTTTTGCAACTGTGCCACACCCCATCTGTGTTTTTTTTACCGTGACCTCAACAAATTAATCAGCTATCTTGAATCATAGAAGATATTACAATAAACTAAAATTGAAAAACCATTCAAACAAATTCAGATTAGAGTTGATGTTGCAACAGCTTATCCAACAATTTATGGGGAGCGGCTTTAAAAAATACAGAACACCCGCTTATGACATTGGTCCAAACAAATGTCTCTCTCAAAATAAGTAGAAAGTTTCACATCGGTAGTAATGTTGTAGAACAAGACAACATGATAACTTGTAAGATGAGCTCCTTATATTATTGTTAGTGGGGAAAAAGGGCATAAAATATATTAATTTCAGCTGCAGAAAAGTTCATTGTTCTTTCTCATTATAGTGATTTTGAATTGCAAAATAGTCTACTTTTCATTAAAAAAATCTAAAACAAAATGTGAGAGGAGAGTAGTCTGAATTGGGTTCTGGAGCGGTGCCCCACCTCATACATCGGACTCAATTGCCAGCCGCGAGTGATTCCAAACCAGCGTGCTGCACATCCACTAGCGGGGCTGAGAAACTGCCCCCTCTAGCTTCTCCTGTGCAGACAGCACGCGTTGGCCCGACATTTCTGTTCACTCGCTCACCCTCATCAGGTGATACCCTGCAAGGGTAACCATTGGCTCTTGTCTCAGACCTTCCCCGAGGTATATGCGGAGTGACGTGCACTCTGTGCGTGACCTCTACAATGAGCTTCCTCTCACACCAGGAAGTGAGCGTAACGAGGCATATATACTAGCACTGTGAGTGTAAGTAGAGTCTGTTACGGTTGCAGGCAAAATCATCCATCATATCGGAGGATAAACTAATTAAATACTTTATTTTCTATGTGGTGGAAATTCTGTCTCAATTAAGTAATATGACGTTTGAAATGGTTTAAAAGATGTTGCTATTCAGTCGAATGCAATGCATGATGGGAAAACCTCTGTCATCACGACTCGTTACGTCAGGCTTGAGAAGGGACAAAGAAGCAGGAACAAACATGAATCAATAAAAAAAGAGATCCCATTGTATATAAAACATATTAAATGTATTAACCGTAACACTCAGATGGATATTAATTTAATTCCTATAAAATATAATTCCACAGTTTAACTGAAAATGTTAGGTTTTAAAATTGCACGAATTGATAAAAATGCATTTAACAGAATGTCGTACATTTATTTTCGAATTTCCAAATTCTTTTGTTTATTTCCAAAAAAGAACGCTTTCATATGGTTTTAAAGCCTGATTTACTATTTCCCATGATCCCTCGCGGTTCTAACGATCGCATCTTACACGCTTACACTTATAACATATAGTTTCGTATTTAACAACAGAGTTAGTTGCTTTTAAAAGTTATTTAACACATTTGTAATTGTGCTTTTACTCCTGTGTGTCAGACACCGTGATAGTGGAACTTTTTTCACTGCCTGGGTATATAAATCCCGCATCTGCCATCTTACATCCGGGCATTCAGAAGGCTTGCAGTCTGGGCTACTAGCAGAGAACTCAGTTTCTCCCTCATCGCCCAGGGGAAAGTCCCCGGACCCGTGGCAGAAAGTGCCCTGGTTGAATCCAGCTCCGGCTAACGCTACACCGTCGCTAGCTAAGACGCTCCTCGGAGCTGAGCTTGGTTATCGTTAGTCGACTTTGTCAGCTCGTACAGTCATGCAAGCGTGCGCCATCACACGCTTCAACAGAACGGGGCTCATTCTCCGAATGCACACTTTTACAGAAAATATCCAGCATGTGTTCTGTGTTTCGCAGACACACGCTGCGTATCTCCTCACAGCTGGTGTCACCACAGTGACGAACGAGAGTAAAATTATGACTTATACCTGGAATAGGACAACTTTGCACTTTGAGCTTCCCTCAGAGTTTAGGCCGTGTTTAGGTCTCCATCTTTCGGCGAATCGTATGAAGCGCAACCCGTCCATCCCCCAGGAGGAGTGAGTCCCCCCTCTTTATTGGCCGTTACGGTTGAATATGGTCAGTAACTTGTCATTGTGGTTTGACATCTTCTAACCCTCTCTTTTTATAAATGTAGGTTATACAGTGGGAGTGAGCAGATGCATATACAAAAGAGGACTCAGATGCTTAACGTGCATTGTCATTATTATCGTGGAATGCGTGTACTGAAATGGTCTGAGGGTGTCCATTTTCTATAGTCTCACCTTTCTGTGAGAACAATGATACCGCCTGTAACACCGTGACACCGCTAGAGGGAGCACCATCCCCGCAGCATCCACCCTAATACCTCCTGACATGACAGACTGTAGTCCACAGGATTAGGCTGCACACAGAAAGATTATTGCATCACATGGTGGACCCTCCAAATGGTGGCTCGTAGTAGCCTGCCACATTCATTCTCCCAGCTATCCCACAATCCCCTCTGCCTGGGCGTAGGCGCACGCAGCGGCAGCATCACAAAGGTTCGGCTCCTCCCTGCTGTATGCTGGAGGGAGGGAGAGGATCAGGGTCAGATGAATTCCAGCCTGAGTGACGGTGGCAGTGTGTGCGAATGAAAATACGAGTATGTGTGCATGTGTGTGAGGAAGGGCAAATCAGAGAGGATCAGAGAGGAGCGCTGTGTGTTCATGTGTGTATGAGGAGGAAAGGGAGGCAGTGAGTAAGGCAGGCGGGAGGGGGACGCGAGGAGAGGAGAGAGAAGGGGTGCACAAGGTAAAATACAAGACAAGAGAGCCCGCACTAAGAGGGAAGATGGCTGAGCCGGAGCTGAAATCGAGAGGCAGTCGGGAGAGTGTTGCCAAGGCGGCAAGCCAAGAGAAGATGGGGGGTATGTACAGTACACGCTGGCCCTCTGGTGAGCACCACATGGTGCAGAGCTGCGTTATCCCACCACATAATCTGATGCAACGTCGCCTGATGCAAGAGTGGAAATGCAAATGTGGCTGTTGTGATGCTCTGTGCTGATTCGGGTGTGTGACGGTTACAGGTGTGTCTGTCAGGAATTAAACTAAACTGATACAGAACAGAGACACAGCCTCTTCCAACAGTTAGCATTTACACACAAAGGCCAACATCTTTGTATTTATTCATCAAACCCCACACGGGAAACTATGTCGCTTTGATGGCCTGCTGTCTTGTCTCCATCAGGAACTGACCATGATGGTCTCATCGAGGAGCGGCCGGCCTCACCGCCGGCCCACATGGAGGCTGCCCCGGATGCCACGACCGGCCAGCCCGGCAAGGGGGAAAAGATTGTGCTCAAACGCAGCATCACCCTCTTCAACGGGGTTGGGATGATCATAGGCACCATCATTGGCTCGGGGATCTTTGTCACTCCAACAGGTGTAGTCAAGGAGACGGGCTCGGCCGGCCTCTCCCTGATCGTCTGGTCTGCGTGCGGAGTGGTGTCTACCATGGGGGCCCTGTGCTACGCTGAGCTGGGCACAACCATCGCTAAGTCTGGGGGAGACTACACCTACATCCTGGAAGTGTACGGTGAACTGGCAGCTTTTCTGAAGCTGTGGGTGGAGATGCTGATCATTCGGCCGTCGTCTCAGTATGTGGTTTCGCTGGTGTTTGCCACCTACCTCCTGAAACCTCTGTACCCGACCTGCACCGTGCCAGACAGCGCTGCCAAGCTGATTGCCTGCCTGTGTCTCAGTGAGTAAACCTTGTTGCTGGGGTTACATTACGCCCTTTCAAATGTGAAGCTGATAACTGGAAAGCACTCTCCAAATCCCCAATTTTTGTCCATTTTCTATCTCCATCTCCAGCTTCCCTGACGTTTGTAAACTGCATCAGTGTGAGGGCAGCCACCAAAGTCCAGGACCTGTTCACAGCCTCCAAGCTGCTAGCTCTGATAATCATAATTCTCTTTGGTTTCATTCAGATTTCCACAGGTGAGAGACACTTACTTATGAAAAAGTCACTTTTTTGAGTGGCAGGACTACCACTGCACACTGCCCACGCATCTGTTTCAGGGCTAAAACCTGTTCTCTTTTTGTTCAGTGATGAGGCGTCCACTTTAAACCTAATCTTGGCAAAGCAAAAGTGTTGGGCACAGCACGACACTCAGATTACAGTTCTGTTGCCATAATGCCAAACACGACAAGGAAAAAAAAAAAAAAAAAAAAATCCTAAAAATCTGCAGGTTACTTTGAGGATCAGTTAAAGTCCTTAAAACTCTCTTTTTATGCAGCTATGCTTAGTATCTTTAGCCAATGTTTTCACTTTTGTTTTCCTTTATTTAAATTGCAATAATGACGGCGATTAAATGGCGCTCTTTAAAGCAAAGCACTCTTCTCCTTCATGGCTTTTATCTCATTATACTCTTATATAAGTCATACCGTCTTTACCTCGTCTATTTCCACGTACAGTAAAGACAGTTTATTTCCTTTTGTCTCTAATGATCAAGAAATTGTTGACCATCACTAATGAGCCTAATGAAGCAGGCTGCAGCCCTTTCAGTTTGTGAGCATAGTTGCTGAGTCTGAACACAAGGCCTGTCTGTCTGCAGCAGTGTGATAGAGTCCGGCTGTGCAGCCATGTGCGTGTGCGTCCATGTGGGCGTACGCTGGGTCTGAACACTCCGTACACTTTTTTTCACTTTTGTGAATGTCTCATCTCTTCTGTGTTTTACACGATACAACAGTTTTAAACATGTATTCCGTGTGAGTGTGCTGGACATGTGAGGAGCTATCTCATGTGCATTTCAAATCAAATTGGATCCACCGTTTGTCTTTTTTATAACTGAAATGAATCAGGAGGTCGTGCCATTCAGAATAATATTTAAAAAAAAACAGAAAGAAAGAAACAGCGCGGGAGGACAGCGTGGTCCTCAAACGCTCCATGCTACATCTGCTCCTGCCCCTCCTCTAGGAAGGCGCCGCCCAGCACCATTGTGCCCCTCAACACGTTACCATGGTAACTAGGCGGCGAAGCTTGCCGGCTGTTGTCACACTGTGGCTGTGTGTGTGTGTGTGTGAGAGAGTGATGAAGTAAGGAGTGTGTAACAAGCTTCTCTGAAAGAAGAGTCATTACCATTTGAAAGGCACAGGTAGAGCAGAGACACAGATTCTTTGAGAGTCACTGAGTTTATTCGCTGCTTTGGCAAAATCACTGGGTTAAAGTTTGCTTATCAAAGTTCTATTTAGTTTTAGATTTACATGCGAGCCAGGGTTGGAGCTGATGTCATCCTCCACTTGAAAAAAGAGGCTCTGGTAGCTAAATGCTGGCTGTATAGGTCACGCATGTCAGAGATCAAGCAGCAGCAGGCCGGCATCCAAACTCTGAGAGAAAATCAGCTCTATGTCTAACTACGTGACTTTGCCATTAAGAAACATTTCTTAGACGAGTTGCCTTCCTTTTTCAACTCTTCTCCTCTGTATGTGTGCAGGTGACATCCCATATCTGTTACCAGAAAATGCTTTTGAAGGCAGCAAATTCGGAGTGGACAACATCGTCTTGGCGCTGTACAGCGGCCTCTTTGCTTTCGGCGGCTGGTGAGGCATTTGTCGCTATTTCGATGTCAGAAATAAAAGTATTTTCCTCATAGCTGACATCTGGCAACATTGCTTGTGCAGCATCATGTAGTTCCAGATTTCACCCAATCTCCTTAAAGTGTTTAACTTTTGTTTTCCTTTCCAGGAATTACCTGAACTATGTAACCGAGGAGATGATCAATCCAGAGAGGTGACGTAAATGTGATGAAGGTTGATTTCGCAATATCCTGTAAATATATGGCAGTGGGATGACTCATCCAAAAATGACTCATCTGTAGTCCGTTAACAGCAGGCAGATAAAGGATAAAAAGCGACATAAGGTCAAGAGCTGTTTGCAACAGATGGCTCCAGATAACGGTTACTTACTTTCCTTACAGGACACCGTGAGACCAACATTTTGACCTTTATGTTTTTGCATGACGTAATCGAGCATGTCTGTCTCACCAAACAGATATTTTGTTAAGCGATCGTGTTTATTTTGCCTACACGATGGTGCACATTTTCAGTTTTCACTGATCTTAACATTAAATTGAAGTTATGGTATCGGGATGTTTTTTCTTTAAATGATCTTTGCGCTCTTGTTCACAGGAACCTGCCATTGGCCATTATCATATCTATGCCTATAGTGACAATAGTGTATGTTCTGACCAACCTGGCCTACTTTACCACCATCTCTCCTCAAGCCATGGTGGATTCTGAGGCCGTCGCTGTGGTAAGTGTAACATCTTCACCTTTATCTTGAGTAGAGCGTTTAGCTTTGACCTGCCTTCATGGCTGCTGTTTTGCAGAGTTTTGGGGAGTATCATCTGGGGGTGATGGCCTGGCTAATCCCAGTCTTTGTTGGACTGTCTTGCTTTGGAGCCGTCAACGGATCTCTCTTCACTTCAGCACGGTGAGCAAAACAAGACACTGACATGAATTTGTGCTACATAAGTTGGGGGGGGGGGGGAGTTGTTCCATGATCTGGCCTTGTTATTGGGTGGAAACTGTATGTAGGCCAAATGTTTCAGTGGAAAGTAACCAACTGTTTCTCTTCTAGCTTGTTCTACGCAGGGGCTCGAGAGGGTCAACTCCCCGCAGCTTTGGGACTGGTTCACACAGACCTGTTCACGCCTGTGCCATCCCTCATATTCACCGTGAGAATTCTGCTTTTTCATACAGATGATTTCACAACTTGTGTTAGAGCAGGCCTTAGCCATTCGGGTGCTCTAATAACGTTTAAAAGTAGTTCCCAAATGTCATCTTTTAACACAAATCTAAGACTGGTGTGTTTATGGACAACCCCAGTTCTAATAATGCTGTGGAAAATATGGATAAGATAGACAAATAAAAAAAATCAACTCATACTGGATTTAGTGTCAGTGACTGCTAAGCTCAGCATAGGGCCAACAAAGACAGGAGAAATAATTTAAGTGCCACTATAAAGAAAGAGCCTTGGGGATTGCATTGTTGCAAGTTAGCAACACGGTAACTCATTTGCGTATATAAAGCATTTCTGAAAACTAAAGAGAAGCGAAAGTTCCCCAAGTGGCAAAAAAATTTGTCCATAAGTTGGAATCTCAGAATAATGCTTGTCAGTGTAAAACTGTGATGACTATAAATATTCCATCCTATACAGTCATGGAAATCATGAAAATACACAGAGGTTCTGGGGCGAGGCTGTTAGGCCCGTGCAAAAGAGATGATGTAAATGCACATAGCAGATGAAAAAAACATTATTATTTTCAAACTCAAACCGGAAACACCACAAAAGCAATCTTTAGAAACCTGACTACATGAAGGAAAATTAACTAAAAACACACCCACAGAAACAATAGCGCAGTAACAGCGAGAGTCTGACAGAGACAAAGAGAGAAACCAGAGAGCTTAAATACTGTGAGAAAAGTGATGACGGATTCAGCTGAGGACACTGGACAGGTGTGGCAGTGGAGCTCCTGTAGGAGAAAACTGAGAAAAACTGGGGTGAAAATGTGGAACAGGAAACAACACACAACTGAGGGAAGATTAACTGTAAGAAAAATTAAAGATGAACCAGGAATTGAACTATAGACAGACAAAAAAGACTACAATACAAACAAATAGAAAATACATTTACAATGGTCTCTGTTTCACTGAATAAATGACTGGCATCCACAGAATTATGTATCTTTTTATTTGGTCGACACAGTGTCATATTGTGGTTTCCCCAGATTTATGTCAAACACTGAAAACAATGTTCTTTCTCCTCTGCGTCAGTGTTTCCTGTCCATGATGTATGCCATCTCAAAGGACATCTTCTCTGTCATCAATCTGTTCAGCTTCTTCACCTGGCTGTGTGTCGGTATGGCCATAGCCGGCTTGGTGTGGCTACGGTTGACCAAGCCTGACCTCAGAAGGCCAATAAAGGTAAAGTCTGGTGGTAAATAGTTATCGTTCGTAGCGTTAGATCCCTTAAGTCTTAGAGGATGTGAGGCTCACACATTGCCAGCCCTGGGTCCAGCTGAACCTGGCCAGTTTCTTTGTCTGAATAAAAACCATCAACATGTCTGCGAGTTACATAAAGCATCTATTTTGGTCATTTATTTGTTTTTAATGAAAGCCCCATTGTATCACTGTTGTTAGTAGTTGGAAGTGGAACCATACTGTGTTTCTGTGATGGTGGGAGTGGTGTAGAATGAATGCTGTTTCGCTTTCATCATAGTAATATTATCTTGGTTGACCACAATCTTTCAACTCTCCTTTGAACCAGGGCTTTCGTCAACCCATTTATAATCAGATTCTATAAAATAAACAACTTACAAGTAAGAAAACAGGCATGTCAACTTCATAAGTCAACATTTACGAGCAACGATTTTTGGTTAACGGAGTCGGAATTCAGACAAAGATTCAATCTTTTGTACTTTTTATGAACTCATGATGGTAACTACAGTATCTTTTTACTTCTGATGAACATTTGTATTCACGGCCGAGCATAGTGTAGAAATCTGATCCTGCAAAACTCCACCAAAACATGATGAAATATGGGCAACGGCAAAGGAAAAACCTGGATTTCTATGTGTGATAGCTTGAATTTGAATAAATAAGTTAAAAAAAGAACTGGGAAGTTGAAGAAAATAAAACCATTTAGCCAATGTTATTATCCAAATGGCTGAAAGAATAATTTATATCATGCTGAAAAATATAAGCACAGTATTGACATTGCACATAACTTTAATGTTTAAGTGACATGCTCAGAAAAAAACAGCAGAAATCCGGTTGTGGTTGCAGACCACACAACTCAGATAACAGGGTTTGCATAGGGGAGCCCACAATTTTTCCACGGATCAATAGTCTGATGTTGAAGTTGTTATGACTGATTTGTTGTGGTATCATAATAATCTGCTGCACTGTTAAAGAAATTGTGCACATTTCAGATAAAGATGTCCCTGTCTGTTCTTTTCTTTTGTCGCATCTTGTCATGATACCACAACCTGGGGCTTTAAGATGATGTAGAATGCTATATAGTGTATACCCACAAGCCAATAAGGAATGGTCTTTCATCTCAGATAACTGGAGTGAAGAGTTTCTGCTTTTGTCTTGTTTCTGCAGGTGTATCTGTTCATTCCTATCACTTTTGTGTTGGGCTGCGTCTTCATGATCGTGGTGTCCTTTTGGGCAGCTCCATTTGAGTGCCTGGTGGGCAGCGGCATCATTCTCACGGGCATCCCTGCATATCTACTGGGCTACAAGTGGAAGAAACCACATATGGTCAAAAAGATGCTGGGTGAGTGAGGCGCTGGGTTTGCTTATTTTCAAAAGCGTCTTTGTCTGTTTGCTCAGGCGAGACAGGAGAAGTGTTTCTTTGTTATGAAGTTCTTGCGAGATATCTCCCCGAGTACACCTGTGGACACTGGTGTATTTCATTTGTTTACATTCTTGGCGTAGAGGGGAAGGTTTTGATTAACGGTTGGATGAAATCTGACATTTGATCTGTAGTGACCCAGTAAAAGAAAAATAGCTATTAAGATGAGCTGTTCCTCCTCAGAAATCTTCACGATGTTCTGCCAGAAGATCTTTATGGCTGTTCCTGAGGAGAAGGAGCAACGTGAGGCGACTGAGTAATGCTGGAGAAACTGGACCAGATGGCGGACTGAGTCATTTTTTGAGTGTTTACATGAATTCACCTGTGATTTTCTTTTTTTTTATTTAACAATGTAACTGTGGAAGAATTTCATGTTTTACAAGAGGGGCCGGACAAGCCGAAAAGTAGGGTCTGTTTTTATTTCATGGCCACTCCTACGTGTTTAAAATGTCTAAAGGATGAATAACAGCTACAGGCACAGGATGGTTTATTAGTTTAGTGCAGAATTAACACTGGCCTGCAGGTTTACTTCTCACCCGAAAGTAAACTCATGAGCAGTCTAAGAAAAAGAAGACTGCCTTTTTTTTTAGTTTTTTAGTTTAGTTCTTTTGTTTTTTTTCTAGTACAACTAACAACCAAACTAAACTATAGAGTTTACAGGCAGTTAACACTTTGAAGCTGACGTTAAACTGAAAACATGCCATAATTTCTAATATCTGAACTCATCTGATAGTGTAGAATTGTCAGCATATTATTATGGTAGCACAACTGACTACGTTATACCCATGCTCATATTTTTTAATTAACAATTTACAATTTTGTAATTTTTTAAATACATTTCTAAGATGAATCTGCAGGACTTATCTGAAAGCACTGACTAAAGGGAGATAGAATGACGTTTGAAATGTCAGCTTAGCATAGCTGCTGTCATGCAGGTCTGTTTCTTGTATCATTTCATTCCATCTGTAAGATCATGTTAGTTTAACGTGCACATGATGAAATGGTGATGGAAACCAGCACCTCTGTTCACTAGACGTATCTACAAGAAGCAGAATACCTGTACAGACATCACTGTAGTGGTTGTAGAAGTGTTTGTGTTGAAAGTGTTTGTTGTCTGTGTCAGTGCTGATATTTCTTTTTTTTATGACACTCTGAGACCAAAATGAATGTTGCAAATGTAGAAATACAGGCAGCAATAACCCAGGAAAAAAAAAGACAAAATTATCGGGCTGTTGTCAGGTTGATACTTTTGTCTTAGATCTAAATTTTACTGGACAAAGGAAGGCACGCATTCAAGCTTGATTGTAATATATCATGGCTTAAGGCATAAAACATTAAGATAGTTGCCATTCCTCCAACATCAAAAATGTTTAAGCTATCAGAGTGCGTCACAATGGCATATGGCAGAAGAAAGAAAAAAACATGGAGAAAAATGATCTCCTTGATGTTGGTTCTGTCTGTAGCATACAGTGATAGGACATGAAATGTGAGTTTTCTTTTTCAGGGAACACAATAAGCCCTCAATCATGATACTTTCTAATGGAAAAAGGGAGTCTAAAACTAAACAAAAAAAAAAAAGACATGGATATTTAGGCGCCTTGAGAATCACCTTTACAAACAATCAATGGCATTGCTATCCAAAGGCATTTAAAATGTTAGATACTTGCCATGTTAGATACTGTCAAGCACAACAATACACAGCATAGCCGTGTAGCTGTT
This sequence comes from Menidia beryllina, assembly GCA_013363375.1. Classification (NCBI taxonomy): domain Eukaryota; kingdom Metazoa; phylum Chordata; class Actinopteri; order Atheriniformes; family Atherinopsidae; genus Menidia; species Menidia beryllina. The sequence goes on from JABUIW010000028.1 coordinate 11,632,277, forward strand.
TTGGGCCATAATTGAATGTAGTAAATCTGATTAAAACACAACAAGCAGCACACAGTATGTGTCTGGAACAAAACAGATGACATCCGCTGATGATAAATCGCAAATTCAGGCCCTTATCAATTATTTTCATGTTATATACAGCATACTGTATTTGTGTATGTATAAAATATCTATATGTTAGAGTTAATGATTCCTGTAATGATATTTGCTTGTTGAAATTACGGAGAAAGTAAAAAAACTTTTATTTTTAATCTTAAAATTGAGAGTACTTATTGAAACTGTTGTATCTCACTGGCCATGGCAGGTACATGTAACAATAAAAAGTATTTTCTTCAAAGTTTGATTGTTTGGTGTTTGATGAAAGCAGACAGCAAACATATTATTCCCTCAAAGATTAAAGTCTGATTTTTCCGTTGTGTGAATGCACAGACTGAATATATTATCATGATTTTAAAAAAGGCCTGCTTCGGCCCAACTGCAGATAATAGTAAGCAATCCCAAAACACAAGAGAGCTTTGATCCAAAAGAGGATATCACAAGCACAATTTTCTCAAAATGCAGTCCAGCTGCATTATCTTCTGCACCATCAAGTGTTTGGGCAGTGATCTGTGTGAAAGGCTCATTCTTTTTGTGTGCCTTGTCTTGTTTGCAGCCTGTCAGACAATGATGCTCCTGAAACCTAGACTGTCAGGGGAGTTCATATCTGTCTGTAGAGGAAATGAGAGGCTCTGATGGCTGCTGATGGAACTAGCTTCAGAGCTGCTGGACACAATATTAGTGATGGGAGATTGGACAGGCAAGAAACCAATATTGCATGTAGGGCATGTAGAGTATTTTGACACCTTTTTCAACGAGGTAGGGTGTAAGCTAGAAGCGGGTGTTGAAAGTAACATAATAATAAGAACAGTGTGTTTTTCCTTAGAATCTTTAACACATTTTTGCCCTTTCCAAGCTGTAAGCTTTAGACTTTTTCAATGAGAATTTATGATAGGTTGGGACGCACATACACAAAAACAATCCAAATAAAAGACGATGAATGCTTGCGTGTATAATAGTCTTTGCGAACACTTCAGCATTGCCAGCAGGTGGAGATACAGGACCATGTTTCAGATGAAGGCAAGACAGTAGACGGTTCATGGTTCTTTCATTCCTTTCTTCAACGATGCTGCTTGTCAAAAGACTTATTGAGATAACAGCGGGAGATGTGCATATCCACCTTTTCACAGCCTGTAAATTAAAGACTCATTATGTTCATTTATGTGTGTATGCTAATAAATAAAAAAACAAGTTAAAAGTGGCCAGAATTGACATTTAACAGTCCTCATCAAGATTCCTTCTGGAGTAGTAACAACGTTCTTGTAGAACCTTTTTTTTAATCACTAAAACACATTGAGATGGAAACAACATTTTCAAGTCTATTCTGGTTTCCCCGTTGGTAAATGAACTCAAAATAAATTTAGTTTTGTGTATATACTCTAGGGGGCACTGTGTCATCATAATCATTGAGAAAGACAGCAGGATGGGGAGGAGAGAGAGGAATCGGATGATAGATTCCATTTCTATTCTACCTTTAATCCAACTGTGAAATTCATAAGTAAAAGGTAGTTATTTTTTCTTATAAGGTTATTCTCTGAAAGGCTGTGCACTGCTGCATCAACTCAGTTTCATCATCACACCTCCACCTAAATCATAGCCAGCATCCAGATATATGGTGCTTGATATACTATATTGATCTGGGTTGCATTTGAAAAAAGGGTAAAACAAAATGGAAAACACTGAAAAAAGGTCAAAGTACAATAAGTAAAGCCTAAACTCCTCAGCTAATGATCCACACCACAGCAGTTACATTAACCCCAGCAACATCGAAGGTAGGCTTCCACATTAACCTCAGACACATGAGTGTTGACAGGCAACTGTAGCTACTTGACACTGCTTATCAAAAATCTGATGAGTTGTTAAGACAAATCAATGGTGAAAATGAGAGGAGACAGGCCCGTCCAATTTTCCACTTTAAACATTTTATTACAGACAAAAGAAACCAAAAAGAAATATTTGTGAAACAAAAATGAATTTAACGTTGGTACACGTACATGAAAATGCACCAACAGCAATTACTGAGAAAAAGTATTTATTATTCTAATAATAATGCTGTTGGATCAGCAATAATAATAATAATAATAATAATAATAATAATAATAATAATAATAA
>JABUIW010000028.1:11634494-11714909 GCA_013363375.1 Menidia beryllina
ATAATAATAATAATAATAATAATAATAATAATAATAATAATAATAATGCACACTGATAAAAATAAGCCAAAATGTTACTTTATATAATTCATAAATAGAGGTGAAACCTGCAACCAAATTAAATAGAATGACCAAATTGTAAAACATAATGATATTTAACAAAACAAAATGGGTTCTCTTGTCACTGGCTTTACAAAATAAAGAATTATGTTTGGCAGGTTTATACACAAAATTAAAACATCTACCTCCATGACCATTCTGATGCAACGCAAATCTTGCTACAGTGAAAAACAAAACAAAAGTATCTCAACAAATTTTTTTCCCCTCACAAAAAAAGATAAAGATGAGTTCAACACAATGCTAAAACATCTAATAAAACTAGTCAAAAAACTTTAAAACCCACTGTTATGTTTTTTTTTCTTTAGTAACATTTCACATTTAGCAACTTTTTTTTAAATTCACCTGTACAAGTGGTGCAAGACTAAGGGATGAGGGCTGGGGTTACAGGTGTGTGTGTGTGGGGGGGGTCCTTATTTACCAAGAGAGGGATGAGCTAAAAGGAGAGGTCTCAATATTTGACTCCTACTGCTCTGAAATGTCCTGAGGCCATGTGAAGAGAGTGACACTCGATCAGAGCTCTATCAGTGGAGGAGAAAACCGAGCATCTTTCAGTCTCTGCATTTCCCTCTTATGCAGAATGAAACAAGACCAGTGAACATAGTTTCAACACGAGCTTTAGTGTGTGTATTTCCTCACTGAATCCACCTGCTCAGAAATCACACAACCAAACAAAAAAAATAAAAAGGATATTAAAAAAAGAGCAAGGGAGTGCAGTTCAATACACACATAAGAGGGATCCATTTTGGTGATATTTACAATCACTCTGTGATAAATAAATGAAAGAGAGGGAGTCCTTTAGTAAGAAAAAAAAAGACTTACAAATGTCTTATGTGTTCATGACTATACTTTCATTAAAATGTTGCTTTGCTTTCCGTCAGTCGGATTGGGTTTCAGTCTGTCCCGAAGTACATCCACCCCTGATGAGGTGACTATATCTGGTTTCCTGCATTAGAACTTCTATCCAAGACCTCTATACTTTCGAGTATGCTTTGAGCATTTATCTCCCTAAGAAGGGTAGTCAGTGGCAAAAACACAGTTATGGAGTAAAGAGAAATCCTCTTAATAAAAAAAAAACACACAATGAGAAGACATTTTTTGGTCTTCATTTCCAGTATGCTGACGTGAGCTTATAGCTCGCTGCCTCCTCCAAAAAAGAAATGACAAAAAAGGTCTCTAATTAGAAAAAAAAAGAATGAAGGGAGTTGCTTCAGGCTTCTGGTCGATCTAAGTGCTTGGCAAAAAGGGGAAAGTTACCACAGCAGTCTTTGGGATTTTCAAAATCCGTTAAAAAGAAAATCAAAATGGTTTAAAAGCAGGTATATCGATGATGCTGTTTTTATTTTTGAATGCTCCCTGGAGTCTGACATGTGGAGGTCTTTCAACTTCAAGTGAGGTAGAGAGGCTTGTCTCGAGCTCACATGCCACTGCTGAGGAAGACGAGCAGAAAAGCAGCATTAACACACGTATGGACACATGCAAATAGAGAATGCTCTCACTTTATATCTGTCTGCCCCATATTTGGCATAGAGATCTTTTTTTTTTTTTTTTTTTTTTTGGATGTAGATCTTTTTAATGAAGGCCTAGCTTAGAAAACAGCACCGAAACAGACAAGCCAGCTGTTGACAAACATCAGTAAACCTAAAATCAAAATTTGAAGATTGCCTTGTATTTGAAATATCAGATTTGAAATCCCATCTCCGTTTATCTTTACTGACACAAGAAAACAATTGAGCACCTTCCAAAACTCTAAACTACAATGATCTGAGACATAGGGTGAAGTAAAGACTCAATCCACTTCAAAGAGCGTCAAACAGGATTTGACCCATGCGTGATCCCATTTGGCATACAGATGAATCAGCTCTAAATAAAGGAGACAACTGGCTTCCAGCTCAGCTGCCTTCCTAATACAGACAGAGTTCAGGTGTGAGACAAAACATTCTTCTTGTGCCCGCTTGAATAGCTTGATTCAATAAGGCAATGTGTGTGGAGCAAAACATGCTGAAGCTTAATTGGATGTCACACTTTTCCCAAAATCTGTAATAGCATTGTTCTGGTGCTGCATTACTCATTTCAATTTCAAGGAGATGCTTTGCTTTGGCAGGGAAATTACAGTTTATGATTAATACTGTCTAAGTCTTAGAGTGTGAAGTGGTTTAGAGACTAACTCACTTGGAAAAGAAGTGTCACAAAGCTATTTAGTATCCCCAGCTATCAAACATCCAGAATTACACTTAAATAGGGACTGAGCTGTTTCATCATCTTGTTGTTTTTTTTTTATAACAGTAACTCAAAAGTATATGACAACTGGTGAGATGAGCTCACCCGCAATGGTTGGGTCTACAGTCCCTGTTGCAGTACTCGCTATCCCAGTCGGGGTTCTGGCCATGCACCGGATTGGGGGCCCCTGGAGACTGTGAGCCCCCCACGCTGTTCTGGTAATCAGCCTGAAGATGGGAGAATCCCTACAGATCAGAGGAGAAAAGGTGCAGCAGGAAAAGAGGTTATATCATCTGAGCTCTGTGATGGCCAGCTATTAGAGTGTGCTGAGCCATAATGCTCTATGAGGCCAAATAGTGTCAGCTGTCTGGATCAGTTTCTGCTGAGCGTAGAAAACATTTATTTCTCTCTCTATTTGCTTTTGTTGCTTGTTTAAAATGGTTCTCCAAATCACACATCTTCCTCCGAAACGACACAATACTGCCTTACACTTTACTGACTCAAAGACTGGAGCAAATAGTTGGTTTGTCCCTAAATGGTTAGTCATTTATGTGTTAAAAGAGCGATCGAGACCTTTTATACAAGTAGAAAGGGAAATGGGAGCAAGGAAACAAAAAGATGCCAACAACTGCATGTTGTTGGCTTCTAAAATAAAGCATATTAACAGTTCTTTTTGGGGTGTGGTATATGTTACACAACAATTAAAACTGATCAGTAAGTAAATATTGGTAATGATGATATTTGTCCCATTTCAATACATTTCTTTAACGCATTACCCATTTGAGATGTACATAGCTCGGACTAATAAGGGTCACACTAACCTGTTGGCTGAGAGGAGGGGAATGCAGAGACGGCTGGAGCCCCATTTGGTGTGAGATGATTGGCTGTGACTGCTGCATGCGGATTGGCTGGTTGAGCAGGGAGCTCTGGTTCAGAGAGAGCTGTGCGTGCGGGTGCAGAGGTGGGCTGATCTGAAAGGGTGCTGGGGGAGAGGCACTCATGCTGGGTGGGAGCATCTGAGGCTGGCTGAGGGTTTGGGCCAAAGTGTGGCGGGGTGGCCCGCCGTAGCTCTGGAGCTCTGACAGGGGAAAGGACCCCGGTGGGCCCAAGTAGGGTGAAGAGGGCTGAGGGGGCATGCTGTACAGGGGCTGCTTCGGGGGCAGCAGGTGAGAGGGTTGACTGGTCTGCTGGGCACTTTTTGGTTCAGGGTCATTGTAAGTCTGTGGAATGAGAAAAAAACAAAACAAACAACAACGAAGAACACAATGAATTAATTAATTTCACCATGAAACTCGAAAACTTACATGACAACTTTTATCATAATATCGATTCAAAATAAAACCTTTATCTTTGGCTTTTGAGGAAATTCTAATTGTCAACCTGGACCTATTGTATGACTGACTCAGTCAGGAACCAGCAGAGGCCTATTTATGAGCTGCTTAGATTTCCTGCAAACCCGAGGACTATTTGCTGTCTTTCCCTTTTGTTGGACTGAGATGGTTTTGAAAACGCAACATTCTGCAGGGAGAAGTCGATAACATTGATCATCTCTTTACAATGCAATGTTCTGTTGAGACACCCTGGGTCCTAGCTTTAGATGTTACTTTGACAAGCATCATCTATTCATCATTGTTACACATCAAGACCACAGCATGGGGTTGTTTGAGAGTTTAAAGTTCTTTTAAAGATGTCTTTTGTCATTTTAATCATCTTTAACCGCATATGGGTTAAATGTCACGGGTTTCGTCTGCCGTAAACATGTAAAGCCTTTTCTTTTGTTCAGGGCATATTCTGGTGTTGGATGTAACATGGCTAAAGAAAAAAATCATACACCGAATTAGCAGACTGAATGAAAACTTGAGCAAAAAAGGTGACATTGGTTCAATTGTTACTGCTAAGAAAGCAACATTAAAGAAACACTTTAGCAGCATGCCGTCCCAGTGGCAGCAGCTTCCACCAGGAGGACAATGTGCCCACTTTGCTACAAAGAAAAAAACTGCTCACTGACATCTTGAAATTGATGACAAAGGGCCCAAAGTATTGATCTAACTCCTTAAAATCCATGGATTCCCATCTCAACCATCATGAGCTGATGGGTTAGAGTAGTTCTGTCGGCTCACGGGGGCAGTTTTAATGTGGTGACTGATTATTTCATGTTGACCAGCTTTATTGTGGATTTAGTAGAAAGCACTGACATACACATTCAAGCTGTATCCAGTGATTCTAGTAGAGATTCATAATGGGGGCTCTGCCAAGTTCTTGTCAACCAAGCCCTTCCATGCAAGACTAAATCAGTAATAATAGACATAATAAAAAGGACCAAAATAAGGCAGAACTGAAAATAAAACTGATATTTTCCCGTTTTACATCTCATCACCAGCATTCTTTAACTGCTCCAATTTAGATGTATTGCTTTAATTTCATTTCCCCAGGACAATTGCCCAGAGCAGTTTGAGCAAAGACTCGATACAGCAAAAGTCAAATTTCAGCACATTCATTCTTTTAAAAGGTGTCTTAATCTGAAAGCTCTCAGTGCTCAGTTTTGCGCTTCTTCACACAGCAATGCTGTGAGATTAGCATGAGGTGAAACAGCGAAGCGATTTAAATGGCTTGCACTGCTTTGAGGAAAACACCAAACTCCACCAAAATCCTTACAAACTTAACCTCCCCCTGTCTGGACAGTGAGCAGGTGCAACGCCCACGGATACCCCATCACCACCTCCACCCTCTCCTGGGCTCTGTGATGAGCTGTCAGATTGCTCATCTCCAGCCATCAGTGTTGATTAGAAGGTAATGGAGCCCATTTGTATGAATAGAGCAGGGGACGAGGTAATGATCAATAGACACCTTGACATATAGATGGGGAAAAGAGAGAGACCCACACGCACATGCATTCACACACACACACACACACACACACACACACACACACACACACACGCGCATGCATACAAACCTACACACACGTGCACATACATATATGCAGGACTCTAGGCAGAGAAATGAGCCTGTTTGCCTGCAGAACAAATGGAATGACAAAAGGAATCTTCCCCACACTACATTGTGTGTTGTTAATACAAAGAGGCACTAAACAATGCATTCCACAGACTTCCTCCTTGGTTTTCTTTCCCCCCTATGCTTCTATCCTGGTGTATATAAAAATCCCATCATTCACAGGGCAGAAAGGATGTCGTAGATCTGAATTAGCAGGAAACTGTCAGAGGTGGAAACAGCAACAAGCCAATGATTGCCTGTGTTGATTTTGATGTACTTCCTGTTGCAGATGTTGAGGGGAGGAAATCGATGATCTAATGCACGACACAGGTGTCGGTCGGTGTTAGATGAGTGGAATATTTCTGTTTTCTGAAACGGATTCATCTTACAGAATGTGTAGCACATGAAAAAGCGAGTCCCCTCTATTACTGCCCCACATCATTGATATGGCCATATACTTGTGTGCTCTGACAGGGCGACCCCCTCCCCCTTCCCTATATTGCCATGCTAACTCCAAATCTCAACCCCCAGTCTGCACCCTATGGAAATCAGGTATTGTTCTGAAATGTAGTCTGCTCTTTTTTTTTCTTTTTTTTTTGCATGAGATGCCCCCACCCTCTCTACCTCTACTGTCTCATCTAACAGAAGCCCCTCCCAGCCCATTAGCAAAGGATTTTCTATCCAATCCATCATCAGTCTTTGCTCGGGCCTGTGTCATAAGCGTTACCTTGGAAACCAGACTGGCTCGGTACGCGGCCAAGGCTTTCAGGTACTCTTTCTTAGCTGCCTCGGTTTTCCTCTTGTAGCCCTGTAAAGACGAGAAAAAAAAAGTCAAAACAAGAGGCTTTGGGTGAGAGGAGAGGTTGACATGGTGACAAACATACAAACACACATTCCCCAAACACACATGTAAGCTTTTTAGCTCATTGTAAGACTTTCTTAAACATATTCTGCACACATGGGCATACACACACAAGCATGCACACAGACATATCTGTAATGGTTCCCTTTCCATCAGAACCAATGGTACAGAACACCTCTATTTCCTCATCACAGCACTAATACTCCCTCATCTCAATGTTTCTTCCTCTATTGCAGCAACACATCATTTCCATTCCAATCCACCTAAAGAAATGAACTGGAACTCCTTGTTCTATCTCTCTCGCCTCTTCGGCTCCACAATAACACTTTCAGTACACTAGCATCAGTGGTAAACCAAAGTGGCTGTTGTCATTTGGTATATTAGGATTCTTCTGTATGACTTTGACTACTTTCCATTTTGTGCTTTGGATGTACAGACCACTGTTGTCATATAAATACATGCCATTGTGTTTTCAATGACCTCAGAGTGCTTTTATGAATCCTATGCATTTATCAGTGCCTGCGCGTTACCATGTGCTTTGTGTGCAGGGAAATTTTTTTCCAATGCACATAAAGATAAGTGTACCAGATGTGATGGAAGGAGAGAAAACATAGCCATTATGTGTAAGAGTGATAAGTATAATCTATAATCTTTGAGTGTCTTCCTATTATCTAAATAGCAGATATATGGTGAAAAATATGTTTTTGTAATGTTTTTAGCCAATCTTTTGTTAGAATTAGTATCTACTCTTGCAAAATGATGCATTTATATAAACTCAATTAGATATATCATTTGAAAATGCACTCAGCTGAAAAACATACAGGAGTTCTTAAATACCCATGAAACCCCACATCATGACCTCCCACAATTCCATCATCATTAGTGATTCCTTCCTATTACTGCAGAGCAGGAGATGACATTAAATAGCAGCAAAAACAATAGATTGCTCCCCTCTGAATAACCAACATGCCCTTCAGCTAAATCCAAGGATGAGATGATGGTAGAGGGGGATCACTAATTGTGTATTCAAGGGGGATCAAAATAGCAGGCAAGAGAAATAAATAAAGACAGTGGAAATGAGAAATTCACACATCCTAGCATGACAGAGGGCCAATGAAGATGCATGGCAGGGAGGTATCAGCTATAGAGACTGGAGGGACAGAGGAAATAGGACAGTCACTTGGCCAATAGCTTTGTATTCGTTTTACTTATCTATCTATTATGGTAAAGATGATTTTCACATGCGTTTCACTACATTTTTGGATTAGTTTTAATGGCTACTGTCCTGTTAAGAAACTTCAAAAGATAGAAAAGAGCAACAGTAACATTTATGAGAATTTTCATATTTTATTGTTTGTACTTACACCTGCTCAAAGCTTGTGTATTGATCAAACAAAAAAAGTAGCATCCTACTCTCCTGAAATCCCCCACGGTATGTCTATGTTTTTCCCATACTGACCATTATTTGCTTGTTAAATGTCCTACTTTGACAGTCTCAGACTATTTTATAGCTGTTGTTTAAAAAAACTACTCCCCCACTCTTCCTCTCCTTCCTTTGGATGGAGTTAAATTTAGAAAGAAGATCATTTTAATGAGAGCCAGGGGATTGGGGATAAACGGATGGATTATCTATAGAAAAGAGAAAAACTAGCTCATTAAGGTGAGCTGTTACTCATAGCAATGTTCTGGTAATTAAACAACAGATAATGACAAAGACTGCAGCACAATGCCCCCCCAAAAAATCATGGGTGTACATTTGTGTTATTTGGCAGAGATCACTCTGAAATAGTATAAAATGCACAAATGTTAAGGGAGTGTAGCAGAATTGAGATTTTGTATTTTTGTGTTATCAGAGATCTTATCATTTTTGCTTTTGAAGCCAATACGGTTACAATATCATGATTCATTTACAAAGCACATTTGACAGCAAGCTGCTAGCATACATATGGTTCTGATATCAGCTAAGATAAGTCCACTGAAAATCTGGAGATTGTTACTGATGTAACACTGTAATGCACTTGTTTTGCTTAAGATTTTGTCGATTCCCATTTAGGGGGAAATGCACTGGTTGTTTCTGATATGGTAATGAGTCATTCTCTATATTAACAAAATGTCTTTTCCACTATGAAATTATGCACAAATCCACTCGGAGCAGGTATTACAGTTTTCCATTTGCACTTAAACATAGTTTGTGTGTGTGAGTGTGTGAGGAGTGTGAAAGCAGTCTCAGAACTCTGCATGTAAAACATCTGATCGGAGCATAGCTGGCACTATATGCAATAACAAGAACCTTCTCAAAATTGAAAAGTGTTAGATCTGTGGAGTCTGAGTATAAGTTTGTACATGAATAAATCAGATCTATTAAGGCGGCAAGGTGAACATTTTCTAAACAATTTTATACATGTTAAATCTGCCTGATGAAGTGAGCACTAAACATTCATAATAATTCCTTGTTTAAATCTTACTTTAATTATTGTTTTTCACAGTTTTTCACAATTCCTGGATTGTTTCTATGACAATCTTTCCATGTCAAAGCCAGTAAAAACCTGTAAGACCCATAAACTTTCAATAGGGGGACATAAAGAGCAGTGATGAAGAAATGTTGTAGGTTTAGTTATTTAAACTCTTATCCATCACGCAATATTACTGGGGAGGTTTGTGAATGGTCCAAATGAATTTTGACCCAATGCAAAGTGGTCGTGATGCAGATTTGTCCCTCTGCAACATGGCTGAGTCAATTTGGCTTTACATGCAGGGACAGAAGGCTTAAATCCACAGTGACATGTTGTCAAAGCCATCTGCAACAGCTGATGTGCTGCCTAACTTACAGCTGTTTATATGTTTATGTTTAAATCCCCTCTATTTTCATCCCAACAATCTTACAGCACTTAACAGTTCTTAACATATGTGAGATGGTGTATTTTTGTACCTGTTTCTGTTCCTCTCCTAGGCTGTCCCACATAGAGGCCACAATTTTGGAGACATCCCCAAATGTAGCATTTGGGTTTTGGCCTTTGATGGCAGCCTGGGTGTCTCTGAAAAACAGCGCATATGCTGACACAGGTTTCTGTGGCTCGTTGGGGTCCTTCTTCTTCTTCTTCTTTTGAGGTTTAGGTTTGGGCTTCATCATTTCTGCTGAGGGTCGCTTCTCACTGCTTATCTGGAAACATAAAGAGGCATGAAGAGGAGGTGAGACAGAGAGGATTGGTCATAAATCAACGCTTAATAGTCTTTCGCTGCAGCTCCTACAGAAACAAGCTTGGGGAATGTATGTCACACAGCAGTGTATTTATTTGCATGATGTATTGACTGGATAAAAATCTCTTTTCTTTGCAGTGCAAAACACAAACAAGTTTGTTCTTATCATGTATGTTCTCATTAAGTCACCAGAAATAACATTTTGCTTAATTTGGAACAGGCTTTTCTCCCAAATATGACAGCTGGTTCCAATAAAATCAGTTTTCTCCAAAAACAAAACCCCAAAGAGGTCAAAGAAGAAGTACATCCACAATAAAGCACACACATTTTTTATGTAGTGACTAAGAAGGTGTGACTAACACAGGGTCATTTCATTATCACAAATATGCTCGGTGAAAGGGGAAAACCGAACAAATTCAAATTCAGTTTGTACACTTCCATTTGGATTCGCATTAGTTTTTTTTATTGGTTGTTAAATTACTGACTTCATGGATATTTTGAGATTGATATGGATTTTCCCTTTTTCCTTCTCTTTCATGTTGTGGATAAAGAATTCAATAACATGTTTAAAGGAAACCAAAACAAGATTAAATACATATTTCTTATGGTGGGAGCCCTGATAGTTTGTCGCAACAACACACTTCACTCTCTTCAAATTTTCACGAGGAAAAACTGTGCCCATCTGTGTGATGGTCCAATACACTGAAACACATTTTCATTTTCAAGGTAGGACTTTGACTGGGAGTCAAATCCAGGTCACCTGATCATGGGTGTGATTCTATATGGAAATTGCTTTCTTTGCTCAGGAGAGAACTAACATGCAATATAGACAGAGGGAGCAGAAAGCAGAGGGAGAGTGACAGCTTGATGCTGCCATTAGTATGGTTGGTGCATAAGTTAACTTGATTCTCCAGCCACGATGAATGCAGCAAAAAAACAAAACAATCCAATTTCCATGCATATGCTTGAGGATATAATGATATGCTTAATATATAATGACATACATTGATACTTCGTCAAATGAAAGATGTTAGTGTGCACTCTGTATGGTTATGGTGTAATGGAGAGTCTAATGTTATTAGGAGCCCTGACTGATATGATGTTTAGTTTCTGTCGTATTTGGCTAAGAAACATAATTTCCAAAGCCAAGTCACTATCTTATTGTGTAGACTCTGAGAAAGTTTAAAACATCTTTGCATGTTTGCTTTCTTAATCCACTGATCCAGGGTTTAAGTGTTCAACACAGAAGTACTGCAGACAAATCGTGGAAAAAACAGGCCTCTGTGTCGGTATCCAAACAGCAACAAGAGGACATTTAAAGGCACTGCTTTCAATCGAATACATGCTTATCACAGGATTAAGGAATAAACATGTTTCCCTCCTTCACTGTCACTTGGAAAACAGGAACTGGCTGCTTTAGAAAAATGACATTGTTTTAAGCAGCCTATTGCCGAATAACACATTGTATTTCACACAGCATCAAATGAACTAATCAAAATTCAAAGTCCAGGAGCGCATTTGGCAGTTAAAGAGGAACTTCAAAAAGGCTTCTGTGGTGTGCAAAAATGAACAAATGTTTCCATTCTGGGTTATGCAAAGTGCTGGTTGTCTATTTCACAGCTCACAGGTAAGATTCATTCTTGTGCATGCGTGTGTGCGTGGGTGTGCGAGTGTATGTGGTTTCATTAAAAAATAATCACCCATCACTTTTAGGCAATGAGGCAGAAGACAGGCATTTGAAACGACATCTGTTCCACCCAAGCCTTTGAAGTGAAAATAGAATAAACTGACGGCAGAGCTAATCGAAGGACAAAACAGGAAGAAAAGAAGGCTAAATAATCTTCAGGAAAATTCTCATGTATTCTCACAAAGAGAAGAGTAATGACAGACTACAGCTCACAGCAGCATGCAATCAGCCAATAAAATAAGGGGTCCTTTCTCATTTTTTCCTTTCATTTTCCACTATTATTGTTGGGAATCGTGTTCATGAAATCCAGTACATACAGTATAGAGCCAAGAGATGTGAATTAAATTTCAATGAATCTGAAGGGCCAGAAAGACTCCAGTTGAAAAATTAATGAGAGGAGCTCAGCAAAAACAAAAATGATAACACTTTTCTTTCTTATTGGTGTTTAAACTTTCTTTTAGACAAAAAAAAACTTTAATCTGATCTAATATGGGTTGCATGAAACTTTTCTCATTTCAAGAGGACCAATCTTAACAAGGGATACTTTCCCTGATTAAAAACATACTGAACACGACTATTTGAGCTGCAGCCTTTGCAAATGTTTAAGGTGGGTTGTGGACAAATTTTTAGGACAAAACAAAAGCAAGCCTATTTTCATGTTTGTTCTCAGACAGGTTCAGAGAACAGTAATGACCAAGACAGCTGTTGTTTTCAGTTGAGAAAAATGGATCATCATGTTGCTTATTCATAATGCAATATCATGTGGCTGCAATGCATTGTGGTCTATTTTTTGATACTGTCAGAGGGGGGTGGTAAATATACTCCATGATGGGTTTTGTTGATCATAAATGGTGAAAATGTGAAGCTTTACGATTCTAAAATCTGATACACATTTAATGTTGTTCTGTGCCTGGTTATTTTGTGTAAGAGGCTCTGTATCGTAGCATGATGCAATTTTATCGAACGATGTGTCTGAATCAAAACTGCATATGAAATGACCACACAGAATCATACATAGGCAAATATATACATACACATAAACACATGAGTAAACGTTCTACATAAAATGGCTGCTGCTGGGTAAGATCACATGTCCTGTACAGAGCAGCAGATTTTAGATATATTTTGTCCAAAGGTTTCAGCAAAAGATTGAACTACAGTGTCAGCCTTCACTTTCTCAACCCATCAGCATTTCTGTTGTCTGAGGGAGAAAGAAATGGAAGGGATGGTAGGTGAAGAGAGGGGGAGAGAGAGGAGGAGGGGGTAGCAGTAATTCTGAACGGACAGCACAGCACTGGCAAGACAAGATTAGAATTGACAGTCTGATAAGTGCATCACTATCAAAACAGTAGAGAGAAAGAGAAAAATATAGAGAGAGAGAGTGAAGAACCGAATGGCTGAGAGAAGAGCTAAGAAACTAAGATGCAATGAAAAAGAGAGAGGCTTCACATAAAGAAAATAGATAAAGGAGGGGGTGGGAGAGTTGATTTGCAATGAAAAAGACAGAAACAACAAGAATGATGCAGATGCAAACGTAGTTTGAAAAAGGTAAAATAAAAGCAGGTAATACGGTGCAGAAGTATAGACGTGCTTTGACTAGATGCATCATAATCACTACCATACACTAAAATGTTGAGACAATGATGAAAGCTTTTGGTTGTGTACTGATTTCCAAATGCCATAAAATCAGATAGACCCTACTTTGAGGAGCTGCATAGATACACAGGGATAGCTGTTAAACCATGACGTAGATACTCAGTACAACACTAAATCACAAAAAACAACAACTTAGAAACACCATTTCCATGAACACTGTTTGTCCAATACAAAAAAAATCCAAAAGAGCTGTTATAAGGAGAAAATGCATACACACACACAGGCTTGTACTACTTCATGATACAGATATAGTTTGCATCAACAGAGAATACACGACAAATCCATTCTTACATGCTATTCTATTCTGGAAAATATTGTCTGGATGTGCAGCGGTCTGAGTAATGAGATAAAGGGAACGCAAACCTAAGCAACTCACTGTGATACAGAGCATAGCAACACAGCAGTTTCTGAACATCAATCAAAGGGCGGCAGGGAAATCTTTGATCTTGAACTAAACAGGAAGAAAGCCTGCAAAATGGTAATTTAAAGGGCCAATCATGCTTATTTGCAAGTTCCGAAATGTGTTAAAATAGTGTACAAGATCAGGCTTGTGCAATCTTTTTTTATTTTATTATTTTTTTATTAGGGAGTGCAGTTTGAGGCTCCACCCTTGCCATTTTGTCTGTTTTGTAAAGGTAGCTAATGGACACTAGCAAGTATTGACACCCGGAGAAGACAGTTACAAAACTGAGGCATCTGTCGAGCTGTGTTTGGATGTGTTCTGCAATTTTTTTATGGTAAATTAGCAAAAGTAAGACATAACTGTAACAATAACACAACCACAAAACTATAAAAAGAGCGTCATATGAATCTAGGCACTGTTCCATATCATTCTTTCTTTGCAAAGGGTTCTTAGGAGTGATGATTGCTGGATAATTACTAAAATGGGGAATATATAAATCTCAAATATGCCATTGTTATAGTTCTGATAAATTTGTGTTAATAAAAGATGTAAACATGTAATTTCAGAGATATTTGCCATGTCCGAAGCTCCACAAATGCTATAGGTCATGCAAAGGGAAAAAGGATATCCACATTTATTAGTTATTTATATTAAACCCAGGAACACCCAGTTCTTAAAAGCATCAATACTCATTTTATTGGTTCTGGTGGTTGCTGAAATAGCATAGAAATAGTAAAAGCTTGACGCATTACTGGGTATATGAAAGTCTGCCATAAACTAAGACATACATATGAATCTTACATGATATTTTAGCATTTAAAATCACATGATTAAGATATTTCAGATGGGCCGAAGTCATAATATTCACAGCAAACTCCTACTTACTTATACATACAGCAGATATAGAGGAGCGTCATCATTCATTTAATTTTACTCATATGACTGTCTCATAAATGTAATGTGAATCTATTTCTCTGGGTTTTTAGCTTCCTACTAAGTCCACGGGGAAATTTGTCTGTTTAGAAGCTAAGTAGTACATTATATTCGCCAGCTGGTTGCCAATCTTGCCTGTCTGCCTTTTGGTGCTGGCAGGAAATGTAATGTAGGTCTTTTCACTGGAAACACCTGGTTACTGTGGCTGAAAATGACTCAGGAAACAGGGGAAAACGGCTCTCAAAAATACAAGTTTTGGTTCAGAAGTTTTAAAATTGATTCTACAAAATCTTGGCATATGTTTAGTATGTAACATTTTCACCTACACATTTTTAAATGCAGTCTCTGAATGATAAAAACTAATGTTTAAATTGATATAATGTGGATACATGTCTGTAGTTTCCTATTCAGTTAGGAAAAAAGGCCCAAGTGCTATGATACAATAGATCTCTGAAGCAGAAAGAAGCTGTACCTCTTGATGACTCTAGGACTTTGTGCTGTGCGAACAGAGGAAAAGCCACTGCTGTTAAAGCAGCAGCTGTGAGTATAATGTCAGAATAGAGCATTTAATTTTTATGCAATTTTCACCACAAGTTGTAACTTACAGCTGTGAGGAAAAAAGGGTTCATTACAAAAAAAAATCAGAGTACAAAACTATTCAGTTGCACAGCTTTGAAGAATGTTAAAAAGTCAGTTGCTTGAAAAATGTAACAGTCGGTTGAATCAGTCACCTGGTTACTTTAAGCTTTAAAAAAAATGACGTGAATAATGATGAATGCCATCCAAACTCAGACAGATACAAGCATAGATTTTTATACATTTCAGTTTTGTGCAACTCTACGAGCAAATAATAATGGTACCTAAGAGGGTAAATGTTCGACTGAGCCTTGGAGGGAAATGGGCACATCTTTTTAACATTACAGTAACCGGGTTCATATGGGCTTCCATTTAGTTATTTACATGACAGTAAACATTTTAAAGCGCACCTGCATGTAGAACTGGTGCCTTATAAAAAGTTGGCAGTCAGGACTGGAATGTAAACTAATCTGTTTGAAAGCTAAAACTGATCACAGATAGCATAAATCCAAAATTCACAAACAAGATGGCTGTTAAAGTACCATCTTATAAATAGTTTGTCAGCTTTAAATGCAAGTTTTTGCAATTCCTTCATTTCTTGTACTTCCTGTTAATTATTTTACAATCCTAGACTTGTCTTTTTGCATTTCCATCATCTGGATCAACCCTAAGTGGGTTAAAATATGTCTTAAAATATATACACTGCCCTCCTTATCTGGAAGCAATTACAACTCAATGTCAGACTGCCCATCTGCATGCAATGAGCAGGACTGTATGTCAAAGCTGCTGCACAGATCTCTGAGCAGAAACAGCCTCATCAAGTAAAAACACAGCCCAGCTCGAACAGTAATGAACTGGAAGTGCAGTTTCACGATTATGTCCTATAAGTCATGAAAGGGCATCAGAAGGAATCACAAAGTAATAATCTATAAAGAAGCTCTCGGTTCCTGTTCAATGCCATTACAAAAATACAAAGTCTTAAAAATGAACTGTTTTCTTCTTTGCGATACTTGAATTTTTGGACATTCTTATCAATTTCTTTTAACTCAGCTGCTGCTGGATTAAGATGCTTGATTTATTTCTAGCATTGAAAAATGACAGACAGCTCTGAAGCGGCTCCTCCCCACAAGCTTTGCCTAACAATGCTGGGCCTACTTAATCAGCCTAAATTGCAAAGTCAAGGCCCTTGTATTTAGTAATGTGGTGAAAACAGTGGCAAGTGAGAGCTAATTAGATTAACGGTATCCTAACGAGCTAGTGGAGGTGCCCCGCAGATTGGATTTTAATAAATACGTAGTGGCAAAAGCATCTGCTATGCACTTCCTAGCTCTGTTGGCATCCTAATTGGCCCCAGTGGGTTACTATAGCTGAGCACTACATGGTGTAGGTTTTGAGGGGGAAAAAGGTTAAATGTTAATCTTTTCACCGTGTACGTTTGGGAAAAGAAATAAAAAGCATGTTTTTATGGTTGCATGACTTCCCAATCAAGGTCTCATAAATATTGTTTCAATACATTCATCACTTCGGAGCCTCTACAAAATGTGAAAGCAGGAAGGAAAAATGTCTCAAAATCAAGATAAAACAGGTTCCAGCATATTCATCATTTCCTGTCATTTCCGTTAAGATGATATGTTCCAGTGATGAAGTCTTTGTAGGGACAGAATAGAAAGGAAAAAACAATTAATCAAACATGAATGAGCAACCATTGCAGGGTTATTTCCATAGCAACAGCCTGAGGGGACAACTTGAACCCTTTAATGTGAGCTGGTGATGTCTCTTTGTAAACATGTGCACAGCGGGGGGGAGAAAGCCAATGAGAGAGCCTGGCAACAGAGGCATCACAGGGCAGCAACCTCTTGGTATCAATCGAAGTTTCCATTATCTAGTGGTGAAAGGACCGAAAAGTGCTCTGAAACATTGCATTGTGGAACATTTGGAGTTGATTCAGAATCTTTCTAATACAGCTGTTCAATATCCAAAAGCACGGAGGAAAGAGCTGAGCAAATCCTGTGGCAGATGTAACATGCAAATCACCAAAAAAGTGTGAAGTTTCAAGATATAGCACCACATTATGGGATATGATTAGGTTGGATTTTTCTGCCTGACACTGATATAAAAAACGCTTATATTACTAAGCAGTATTTCAAAGTTGTGCCTCTTCCTTATATCATCATTTTTTTAGAACCTGGAGGCAGCAGTCAGCCTGAGGCCCAAAGCATGCACTACACAAACGCACAAACACCTTTTATCAAGGCTCACCTGTTGGTGGCAATGACTGTCATTTCACAATTCCCAGACAGGGCAGGGTGGTATAGTCCACAAACGTTATCAAAATGAAGCGGAAAAATATTCAAATTCACAACTAAGATTATAGAGTAATGAGAGCCTGGCTTGAGCTGAAGAGAAAATTGTGCTTCATGCTAAGAAAGCAACCTGATTGCAGTCTAAAAATGTCTCGAGCACCATAAGTATATAGCAGAAGGATAGTAATTCAGTCAGTGACAAAAGCCCCGAGCATGTAAAAGTGAACATGAGCGCACAGCTCCCAGTGAGTAAAGCTCAGCTCTACTACTCTTGTAAAGTCGCTTCATCGCGAAATGCATCAACAAATTCCAAGATTTCAGGAACAAGGAAACCCAGCCAGGAGAGGTCTTTGAAAGCTTCAGAGAAGACTAAACGCTTTGACTCTAGCGGTCTGTGACGCTCATCAGTGACTTGGCTTTTTGTGGAGCGTGGCAGCGAAGCCCGGCGGCGGTAGCAGGTATCCGTTTCTTTCTTATAAACACTCTGGTCCCAGACCTCATTGGTTCCTTGGGCGAGAGTAATGGCTTCCTTGCGCTGGGCAGCGCAGTGCTATTGTAGAATCACAGAGCGGTTAATTGAAACAAATGACTCTAATAATGGGACATTATCCCCACAGGCTGGCTTTGTGGTGGGGCCTAATTAGCGGTGCGGTGGAGGCAAGAAGTACGAGTCACCACGCTGATCCCTCAAAGGAAGCAGCCATGACTCCTTTTAAGAGCCCAGTATGGGATTGTCCTGCTTACAGTGTGCAAAAGAGCCATTTTTCCCCTTTATTTAATTATGGTCTGTAAACATAAATGAGCAAAGTAAATCCCGGCTGAGCCACAGGTCAGGTCACTGTGTTTCTGCACTGCCCTCTCTGATCCAGACAGCTTGTAAAGCTTTAGGTTCAGGAGTCGGACAAAAGTTTATAAGCGGATCCTCAATTACAGATGATCAACTTTCAGTTAATCATTGAATAGTTAAGTCCAAAGTATGTTTACTGGTTGTCAAAAGCTATTCATTTGCAACAATGAGACACTTCTGAGCATTGAAATTTGAACCTAAAGAAGGGTTTTGATTTAATAATTGTTGAGGACTGATGTTCGGACTACTTGATTAATAAACTAATTTTCTCTGCAATTATGTGGACGACTGACAATTTTTCAAATAGTTTTCCCCTTGCATGTCGTTATGCTCTTCTTTAGTGCGTCAATGGCCCGTGACTAATGTGACAAACACGGGGTATTTTTCCAGATGCGTTGTCATCACCACTGAAATCTGTTTTTGCCATTCCTAATTGTTTACCATTGTACATAATGATCCCAGAAAGTAAGATATAATGCAGTGTTCAAACCTCTGTGACCAGGCTGTTTTAAATATTCATTAGTTGTAACAGTTGCCTAAGGTTATTTGAATTAGTGATATGAATATTCATGGCCTGCAATGAATGTGCATTTGTTTTTAATGCTCAATCCGGTAATGCTCGTCTTCATTACTCCACTCTGAAGCCTGCATAATAAGCAACACAAAACAAAGCTTGGCTTTTTAGTGCAGTTCTCTTTGGAAGCCTATTCGTTTCTGTTTAAATGAAACAGCGGTACCCTACCAATTATCTCCATGTCATTTGTTTTGACAACTACAAGACACATTGTTCACCTCTGTTGTGGAGAGCAGCTCTAAAGGGCATCTGTCTTTCTTCAAAATGGAGAATGGAACAGAAAATATTTATACTGTTACAAAAAGTGATTTATCAGAGAACATCACAGAGACATCAGTGAAAGGCAGCAGAGCAAACAGGTCATATGAGATACGCCTAAAACTAACAATGGGGGAAAAAGAGAAATTATTTTAAAGTAGTCTTGCTGCACTGAGTAAAATGTGACAACTCAAACAGCAACTATCAGCAATATTGTAAGCAAAATGAATAAAAACATTTTCCCAGGTTGAATGCACCTTTAGGAACAGGGACAATTACAAGCATATCACTACCACGATCAGATTTCCATTTCTGGATGTGTTTGTCTGGATATCACTGAAAGAAGATAAAAAATAGGGACATTGTTGATAACCTCACCTCGACCTTGTTAATGGTTTGATTGGGTTCCTGTCTGAACTATCCCGGCACTGTCAACAACCACAGCTGTCAATACAGCTTTTATGCCACTGCTTTAAAACTGTTATGGCCTGTTCCCTTGCTGTCTATGTCCTAAATGCCAAGTGAGGCAAAAATAAATTTCCTTTTCCAGATTAAAGGAAGTCAAATGAAGTCAAGCTAACATAACCTTATTGCAATCAGTGACTCTGACAAAGACAGATCCTGGAAAAACACACATACATAGCAAACACAGTTCCACTGAGCAAACAAATGCTGTGAGCAGTGCCACAGAGCACTTACAAAATGTACAAACATTTACTAAGTGAAGCCAGATTATATTTTTTGCACATGCCACAATCAGTTGCAGGATTTTGCACATGAATAAAAAAAAAACATTGCTTGAAACCAAAGACCAGAGCTTGGATTAGAATAAAAATCTCAAACATATTACATGTTTGGATGAATGCTATTACTCCAGAATAGCTAAAAAGAGAGTAGTAGAGTAGTATAAACATCACCATGTTTGAAATATAGTTAAAGGTATGGTAGGCAGTCTACATCCTGCCAAACTATTAATCCAGTGCTGAATACTTAACGACAAAATTCCAAACAAGAGTCATCTGTGTGAATGTATCATAAACCTGTAAAGCTGGCAGCTGCTTTTATGGCAGCAGGGGTTTTCCTCCTCCCTTACCAGCCTCATTACGCCAGTAATGAGACAGGGGCTGGAGTTCTGTTTCAATATTCAAATGCACCGGCACCCCTCAAGGCTCCACATTGGGGCCGTTCCACTAACTCCTCCTCGACCTCTCATTACCGTCAGCTGGCGTGGCTCCCTCCTTCTAAATCTATTTAATTTTCTAAAGAGATGGCTCATGGAGACAACTCCCTAGCCGTACCACCAGCCAGACCTGAACGACAGGGGGGCTTGTCGAACATGAGACCCCTGTGTGCCACCTCTTACCACAGTGCTGTGATGGCAGAGAGATTGAAAGTGAGATGGGGATTCTCCTACAGCAGTGAGTATTTGCACGACAGCATGTCACATTTCACGGTATCCAGTCATCCAGGACCTGGATCTTTGTGCTTCAGTTCAGAGAGGCTGACGGAGCAGGTCAGTGGTGTGGGGAGGAGTTTAGAGAAATGGAAGAGTACCTTTGATGGACAGCTCTGCGCTTTATTATGTGTTGATACCCAGGATTGCTGGAGTGATGCAATTTTAAGTCTAAGAGATGGTTGAAACTGCAGCAAAGAGTATCAACCCTGAAATTTTAACTGAAAAAAACCCAAACACACAACTAAACAAATAAATTAGAAATAAAAAAGCTCAGTATAGCATATTATTTGATTTTCCAGCTAATATTTCAAGTTCCCTTGGCATTACATTTAAACAGCCAGAATGGATTTAGTTTTAAAACACAAAAGCGGCCTGCGCCTTTAAGCAGGTTAGAAATCCAGAGACTGTGAAGTCATCCTTAAGTAAAGAGATACTGGCGACGAAAGTGACAAAAGACAAATACAGACAAAATGATATGCCAATGCAGTATGATGACGGTCAGTCCACAGCTCCCTATCCTGTAATGATTTAACTCTGTTTGCGGTGGGATCGATGTGTGCTGAAAAAGAGAATCCCAAAGCAGGGTGAAGTTTACAGAGCTTTAGCCTTAGGCTAAATGTTGTACAAAAACCAGCAACAACATCCCTTGAGATGAAGCGTATCTGTTGCTCCAGCTGAGCTTGTACTTGTAGGAGGTTTTAAATGTGCAGTGAAGGATAGCTGTTATTGAAGAGATGTGTATCCTTAAGGTAACACTGTCGACTTTTTATTTGCTTTTGCAGTGGCAGCAAAAGAAGACTGCTGAATGATCAGTGTTTTTGTTTTCCAGCTATCTCCTCCAATTTTCCGAGATTATTGTGGGGCTTTTGTCAATATAATACAACGGAGCCAAAGGCTTGTCTCTTCCTTTCTGACCCTGGCTGTGTGGTAATGCCGAGAGCCAATTTCCATCCACCCTTATTGTTCTTTAAGCATGGAGCATACATAAATTCAATCTTTGTTATTATACCTTTATCAGTATAAAAATTAAGGTTAATTGACTTTGCGGGGGAAACATCAAATGCAAGCTCCATAATGGAAGCAAAATGAAAATAACGTCATCTCCAATTGGTTTAAAATATTTCTCAATATAAAGCCCAATTTCCTATTCCTCAGCCTCAGAAATAAGCTCCTCTTGTCCCAAGAGATAATAAATGAATTGAATCCCCCCCAACTCTACCCCCACCTACCCCCCTCCACCCCCCTCCTTCTTCCTTATCGGTCATCTATTTTTCCAGAGTAAGCTATTACTTGCTGGGGTTGCTAGGCAACAAGAAATATTAATAGCGGCTATTATTAGCCAGCCTCTGCTAGAGTAGTACTAAAATGTGGAAGTGGGAAACATGAATGTGTTACATAAATCTCTGGACCTTTCACAGTGTGTGCAAGTCTCTGTTTGTGCAGTGATTTATTGCAATGACGGTTCATTTATGAGAAAAGGGGGTGTGAAATAAGAAAATGGAACATTACCCTGAAGGGCTATTTGAAAATAAATAATTGCAAAGGTGAAACAAAAGCTGTTTAAGAAGCAGGCACTCCATCCTGATCTGCCTCCAAAATGTTAGCGGCTTAAAAGGGCTGCTTTGTCACATATTCTTCTGTATTAGAGAGGTAAAAACTTTTAGGAGCAAACAGTTCACGTGCATCCAGGTGCCGGGCGCAGGTTGTCGTCAGCTCAATCACACGACTCTAGTCCAGTTACATCCCCCTCACTACCCTGACTGCAGAGTAGTGAGGGGTTTGTCAGCTGTATGTTTCTCATGAACCATGAGGATATGGCTTTTATAGCAGCCAGACGACTCTGACCTTATCCTAAAGAATGGCTCTAATGGAGGCCTTAGCCACCACCAATGAAAAAATAGGAACCTGCAACTCATGCAGTTTGATTCTGAAAATCACCTGGTTAACAGAGGATAAATGCCATGGATGTTCACATTAAAGCATAAATATTCATGATAGAGGGTTAGAGAGAAAAAAAGTAATATCTATGTCAGATGAAAGTATATAACACTGAATAATTTACCGCACAGGCCATCTATAATTCATCTTATTCGATTCTATGATTAAAGCATTTGAATATGTTCGCCAGGGGTGTTTACATCTTGGGTCTGAAGCATGTTTAACACTAGAGAATGGGCATCTTCAGTATCCCTTTGAAAAGGAAAAGTCGCTGACAAGGGATATCCCCATTTCTCCATTAGGATTTTCTGTTCAAACCCGGTGCCCCATTTGCACCCCTTCATCTTTATTTTTGCTTTGTCGATCACAGCGAATGAATATGTACAGTGTGGGGTTTCTAGCTCCATTTCTCTGGCGCACTCTGAATCATGTGGCTGCACAGATTCTGAAGATGCTCGGCTACAAAGGAAGCAGGTCTCTGCTAAATAAAGGTTGTAAGGATGAAGAATTCCGTTTTCATTGTATTACTGGAATAAGAATTCTTTGTGAAAATGACTAAAAGAATGGTTTTACGGCACTAGCAGACTTAGATGTAGATTTTTTTACAGGGAGGTATCATAAAATTTTGAACAGAATGAACTTTCCATGACAGAAACATGAACAAAACCCTCAGACAAAATGTTCTCTTTTTGACTTGCTGGCTGTCTTCCAACACTCCCACCGCAAAGACTAATAGCTTACAATACCACAGTTCTTGACTTACATGATCACCAGAGGCCAAAGCTTAAAAGGGGGGGAAATTTATATATATATATAAATATATATAATAAAAATGTACTCACTGAGTGCATAGGCCCAGAGAGGAGGTGAGTGTCCTGACCCAGCATGTTGGACATCATCAGGGCAGGCAGCTCGGGGTAAGAGTAGGTGTTGAGCAAGCCATTGTGAGGCAGAGAGTGGAAGGGGTAACCTGACTCATGTTCCATGAGATGGAGCAGAGACGGGTCGGCATGGTTTGGTGGTGTGATGGGAGGAATCTCGTAGTCTTCATCCCCTGCTCCTCCTCCACCGCTGTTACCTCTGCCTTGACTGGAGTAGCTCTGAAAGGGAGAGGAAAATGTTTTTTGGAAAGGATGACACAATAACCTTGTTCATTCGCTTCGTCATATGACATGGAGCCCACAGGAAGATCGTTACCAACAAATGTGGAAAAAACTCATTTAAGCCTGATGCTTTCACACCTTATGGTATATATAGAGTTTCGAAATCAAACTCCAGTCGAACGCAGCATAAGCACATACATACTAGCACTTAATAAAGAAGTAAAGAAAGAATGTCTATTTAAACATATGTTAAAGTAAACAGCAGCAAAACGCTATAGCTGAGAAGCAGCTTACCAAAGACGTCTCACAGTAATTAAAAAAGTGCATAATGAGCTTTTAAATGCACCTGTTGATATCCGCTACGTCTTAAGTCTTTTCCGTTTGCTGCATTTGCAGATACACAACCGTTTCAGTGTGTTGTACTGAAAGTACAAATAATTAGAAATGCAAAATGTTGCACTTAGGAAAGTGTAGAGAATTCATTCAACAGAGATGTACACAGCAAATTAATTAGACAACAACAGCTGCTGTGCAGAATAAATAGCTTTAGAAATCTGGACACTTTTGAAAGAAAAATACTGTCAGCCTGCACGCCTTTAAAATATAATTAATCCAATTCATTACATAGAAAAACATCACTTAGAGGCTATTTTATAATCTCATAATTGCGACAATTGTGTTTCATAAATTAAAAAACACAACTAAACAAACCTGTCAGTTCGTTTTATTCAAGGAGAATATTTTTCTGACCCTGAACAGTCAAAACAGCCTAGATTTTGTGGTACTAATAAGGTGATACACGAGCAGTGTCTTTTCCTGGGCCTGTCTTGACATAATATTGCATTTAGAAATATGGTTTTGTGCTCTCAAAAAGCATACTGAGGGTATTCACTAGGGAGTGAAAAGCAATTTTGTCAGAGGCAATCTGATGCCAACTCCCTTTTATAATGACTGAAGAAAATTAATCATCACAAATAATATTCCAGTGTCAGCCATTCAAGAGCTTTTTAATAGAATTTTTATTATTCATGTCTCGTGGTACACATCAACTAGTCCGTTCTGCAACATTTCAGAAATCAATTCAATATCATCTTCGTGTAGGTTGTCATCTCGCCTGCCAGCGCAGCAATTCATCTTCAAAACAAATACATTTAGCAAACAAATGGCAAGAAACGTTTAGGAACAGAGACAGCATCCCCACAAGCAGAACTGGTGCTTGAAGATGGGATAAAAAATCTCATAATGTTCACTATCATTAGGGAGAAAATAATCATAATAATAAAAGGGAGTGTGTTTACTATCAGGGGCTGATGTGCCATTTTCCTCTTCACATAACACTCACTTATTGCTCGGTGCTTGCTTAAAAATGTTATCACTGCCAATTCCTTTTCCAACGATAAAAGCCATGTCTGTGTTCTCTGTCATCTAACATCCATGGCTATTGTCAATAGCTATTCAAACATATGATGCTGTTTAATTCAGTGCAAACAAAAGCTGGTCCCATCTTCTCTGTCGTTGTCTGTGTACATTATCTATCTGTATGTGACAAATGTACCTCTTAAACTGAGGCTGGACAGATCTTGAAGTTGCCAGAAAGTGACTATTCCCATAGAGCGAGTGTTCAGCAACTGATCACTCTCCAAAAGACGCAATGTGAATTTTAACAGCTAATGTATAGCACTAAAGCACTGGATTATACTTGTTGAAAAATCTAATATTGACGACTACTATGACTGGCTTCACTTTATGGATGTCAGAAAAGGAGAGGCACTGCTTGACTATGAGGAGATTTCAAGACATTAAGCCTGGACATATAAACCATAATGTATGAGCTTGTCTAACAGAATAAAAGGTGAAAAAAGAGAAGAAGCTTGTTTGGCATCAATGAGCATGTGCACATCTACTTGAGTCAGCTTAAAAAACTCTTTAGACTTAATCGGTTAATTCACATTTCACTTTAAATGCTGCAAAGCAAAGCCATGCTGCAGACATATCTGGTGTAAATAAGTGAAGAGCAATCTACAGTTACAGTCAAACATCTTTTCTCTCTGATAAAACACATATGTTGTCATACACACATGGCAACATTTAAATGCTGTGCCTGGCTATCGCTTTTTTTTATTATTATTTCTGAGCCTTTTCCTACATTTGTAATTTTTTTTTTGTGGTCTTTAGAGCGTCTTACGATGCCCTTGGAGATAAGACACAGGACAAGGACGTCACAACTTTAACATTTTCAAACACAGATAAATAATTCATAAATATACTGTCTTTCGGGATATGGAGAGGAGGAGATAAAAGTGAGTGGGGTCAGAGAGTGGGGCTGCTCATTCAGCCCTCTCTTACAGTAACCTTCCACCCCCTTCACAGAGGTGAAACTTAAGCAAATCTGTCATTTTTCCTGCTGGACGAGGGCAATACTTGGGACTATTGAGGTTTATATAAAGTAATAATTCTTTAATGCTTTGTTTGACACTTACATGGTATTGCCGAGCCTTTTCGTTAACATTAGTCGTGACTTGACTTCAAAACGGTTCACACTCCTTAGCATAGTGTCTATGATGTAGCCTGGAGACAAATGCACTTTCAATATGAATAAGGTTTTCCAGGATCTCTAAAAAAACAAGGCAGTGGGATGACTAATCTTTAACGAAAAGCATGGCAAAATTTAAAAGTAAACAGTTAGGTCTGAACTTCAACATGTTTTGGAATGACTCAGACAGCGGCCAAAAATCAGATCTCTTGCTGTTTTAAGACCATAAGGAATAACTTTTATTACTGTTCTTTGCAAGTAATCATATTGGATTTGTGTATACAGGTTTCCACATGGGTTGCTGTTGTGATAGCATGGATGTCAGTGGCTATGTAACTACTCTAATTTCACAATGTTCAAATGCAGAAGCATAGGAAATAGAGGTCCATTATCTCACCCTGAATACAATCATGCTGTCAGGTCACTGTGGCTTCTTGTTCTACTTGTTGTCCTCCAAAGCGCTCTGCCAGCAGTCACAGTCACTCAGCACTTTACTCTGGTTGTGACAACGGCATGGCATGTTGCATTGTGCCATAATGACATTCTGCAAGAAGGACACTTTAAAGTGCCATTTGGTTTCGAAACAACTGAAGAAATCGAAGATCCAAATGTTAATTATTTTTCTGCAAAACACTATCGATTCTCAGGTAAGTTACACTTATTTCAAATGAAGATGACAAGGTGAATATTTGCCTTGTATATTGAAAATATACTGCCAAAAAGCAGCTGCAACATATTTTTTTTTGTTGCCAGCTGAAAATCAGTTCTTCCCAGTGCATGTACACCTTTATCCTGTTTCAGTTCTGTTGATCCAATTGATGTAAAGTTTAAACACATGAAAATTTGCTCAGTTTTTACATTAACAATTAAGGAAGTGCACTGAAAAGTCTTTGCAACCAAACTGAACTCCACATGGTCTAGCTGGCTAAAGTAATTAAGTTTCATTTTAAGTGAAAACACGTTTATCAGCTTAGCTTTAGGTTTTCTTGACACAAATGACTGAGAGGATGGGATGAGGTCATTAGCTTAGCAGTGGAGTCATTTATGGCCCATGAGGTGTTTAGTTGAAGACAGCTCATCTGGGAACAATGATGCGTTCGTCAACGGGAGGGGAATGAAAATGATGCACACTCTACCAGAAAGCCCGTCATGGCTGACAAAAAGCTAATTGTCCAAAGGCAGGAGCTGTCTGTCTTGATGAAATTTCTTATTAACACTTTAACTTTCTTGTAATAGGAAAAAAAATAGACAGGAAAAAAAAAAAACTGTCCGAAAATCAAATAACTTTAAATGGGTGTACAGTGTCCTATGGAAAGTCACCCAGCCATATGCCTCACCGTGCAAAAAATGACAGAACAGCCCGGTTTGGGCGACAAACAACAGCTGCCCATGCATACTTAAAGATTTGCACGTCTGCTCTGTATGCTCCACGTAGATCGGCAGCCATGGTAAATCTTTTAAACATCTTACGGGGAATTTCAGAATTCACCTTCAAAAGATGAAATGTTGCAGAGAGGAGAAAGGGCAGAAATCAAACTCATCATCAGTGGGTGTCAAAGCTGAGGCGGACGGCACAAGTGACCATTACAGCGATGCGCGCTGTAGGTTCCACAGAGGCTATCTGACTTGGCTTTGAAATGACATGGAACTCCATTTAGATGATGTATCAGGAAAGGCAGACAGTTTAGTGCAAGGAGAATGAAACAGCCAACCGAGAGAGGTTGACAGACAGAAAGACAGAACTGGGATAAGTTGAGCGTGTATATGTGTGTGTGGGCGGGGGGGTTGACGGGGGTGCACTAAGGGTTATGGGTAGCGTCCGTCAGTAAAGGACAGGTAGGCTGTGGTGGGCCTCAACCAATAACAAAGGAGTGAGGTAACCTCTTTCCTGCTCCCCCATGCACTGGTAATTCTCTCAAATGTCACTTCAACATGGATCTCATTTAGGTGGGTAAAAAGGACCTGACTCTTCATCGCAGATGTGTGTGGACCCATGCTGGTTTGTACATGAACTCTAAAAACACAGCCGCAAAGGAAGTGTTTTGAAAAGGTGTGAAAATGGGGCACGTACAGCACACTTATGTCGGTTCAATTTAACTGAAGTCGAAGATGAAATAAAAAGGTGAAAAAACATCTTTGATCTTTGCACTGGAGCTGAAAGAGGGATTTTTTTTCTTCAGAATTTGGTGCAAGAGCAGCAATTTTTCACAGGGTGCAACACTCTGGTCTTAGCCACATCTCCCATTCTTATTCATAAGACAGAATCATATAAATAAATAAAATATTTTGTCTCATAGTCACTCATCCCCCTCAGGGAAACATGGAAGCCCCAGTAATCACATATGGCACAGTAGCTTGCCCATAATCCCCTTTATTTTTGTTTTCATGATGTCACTCTCTTTAAGCCCATTGCCTTGTGAGTCGCAAACAGAGAGGAGAGGGGAGAAGAGGAGGAGCAGAGAGGAGAGGAAAAAGTGAGGGAGGGGTGAAAACAAATGATGTGGATCCCTCATTGTTCTTTCTCTATGCCCTCATTCCAGTCAGGGCAATAAGAGAACATTGTGATTTACTGTCAGTGAAGCGCAAGAGTGCATCAGAGAGAATCCACTGCGGCAGGGGCCATTAAAATAGATTTAACTTCCCACAGTATTAGGCCAGATGTCTACACTTCTATTATATTTCAATCAGCCATGACCTTGGTCTCCACATGATGAAAAAGATCACTAGGAGAGGGGGAAAGAGAGTGAAAATATATGCAGAAAACCAATAGAAATATCAAACTACTTAGTCCCACAAAATCCCAGTGTGCTGCTGTGCTACTCTATACATAGAGTGAGAGAGAGGCACGGCCCAAAATAGAGCAAAGGTTTCAAGTTCTCTGAAAAGCGTGTATGAATCAGAGTGTACTCTTGCTGCTTATAAAATGTTTTTTTTTCAGTTGGGGGTATGTATTTTGAGGAAGAGCCATGGGAGAACTGGAGAATGGTGGGACACTTTATGTGACTTTAAGGACTCTCATATCAAAACACAATAAAGGAATCTGTTCATTTTACTCGAACGTCGTAAATCTTTACATTTTACAAAACACAAATTCCTTTTTCTATGATTGTTTCTAACCCTGCAATTTAGCCTCTTAATATCCTTGTCCATTTGGAATGAATTTTTATATAAGATCTATAAAACTTTCCCTCTCTGGAAAATATCCATTTATTACCACCCAATGATAGCAGAGCAGAGGTCATCACTTGTTCCACTTCTCAGACCAATGATAATTGGACTTATTGGCTAACATGAACTGACCTACAAAAAGATCTACCTCAACTGCAACCTACAATCCCTCCTAGCATGGGAATGGATGTTGTGCAGAGGTTCCTCTGATGTTCTTCCAGCACAGTTTTCAGATATCGATGCACTTGTGCTGGTTATGAACTGCAAACAGTTTCTCGCCTGAATTCGGGATATTGAGATTATACGCTGGCTTGAAATTTAAATACACGGTGTACAATATGTATCTCTACTTCATTCTGCCGACCTTGCCAGCGGCTCTGTGGAGCCTCAAAGAAGGAATGAGATGTGTGTTGGCGTTTTCATACCCTCAATTTTCATTTTTCTTCCTTTGTCTCAAACGTCCCCCTAGTTTTCTTGCAGGGAAAGAATACAAGGATAGAGAACACATTCACTGAAGTATAAGGGGATGTTTGGTTGGGAAGGGGGGGTGCATCTGGGGAGGGGGGGGGATGCTAGTGTTGTGAAGTGAGGAGAGTGTTGCAGTTGTGGTGGTGGGGGTATAATGGTGTACTGTGAGTCACTATTAAGTAACGGTGCCTTTTCACATCAGCATCGCCCACATTGGGTGTGCAGTGCCAGGGTGTACCGAGGTGTCTCTGACTCACAGACAAAGAGGGAGAGAAACAGATATGGAGAAAAAGAAAATGAGTGAGGTCTGGTCATAAAGGCCAAAGAACATCTGTATTGCTATCAACGCTCGTTTAAATCATCAGGGCAGATGCTTTTAAGAGAAAATTTCCTTCTTCTCCTTTGCAGAAAAAATACCGAGCCATGCACAATCCTGTGGTAGGCCACATATCAACCCCTCCCTCCCTGAAATTTCAGTTAATTCACCAAAATTTATTTTCTCAAAAAGTTGAGGTTTGAAATTAAAAAATTAAAATGGCATGTTGGATTTTAATTGAACTTGTAACAGATGATTTCTTCCTCCTGACCAAACACACCAGATGCTTCATTAAGTCAGAAAACTAGTCCAACAAAACTGTGTGGACATAAGCTGGGCCTTTAAAAGAAAATAATATACAAGCGATTGGTTAAACTTCCAGGACATAACAGTGAATCTTGAGCTATATTCCATAAATATTTGAAAGTAAACACATGAAGTGTTAAAAAGTAAAATATATAAAATCTACAAGCTCGATTTGAATCACAGCTCATGTTACATTATACTGAATTTGGGTAAAAACGTCTGTAATGTAAAAAAATTCAAATCTGTTTCCAGTTAGCTAAGACAAACTTTACTGTTGGCTTAAATTTAGACTACAGACATTACAGTCCTTTCTTATTCTGGAGTAGAATGTGAATAACCACAAATCCCAGAATGTTTAACTTTGCCTTTAAGTTGAGTCTGAAAAGTTCTTGGCATACTGCCCAGCACACACTTCATTTGGAGTAAAATGATCCAAAAGCCTTCTCTTGTTCCTTGATGGAAATCTGCCAGTTTTCGTATATGCACTTAGCTAAGATAAGGTATAAATAAAACATTTTAGATGTTTAATCCACTGATAAGTACTGATCCTGGTTTAATGTCCGATTAGCCAGAGGTGCAAGAGGTGTGCAAAGGTGATTCATTTTTGTTTTAAGACTACATTATACCATATAAGAACATAAATAACGCTGAACTGAAATTAGCTGTTGTGATTTGTGGGAGATAGTGGATGAGTGGGTTAGAATTGGTGTACAAACTGTAAAGGAGAACATCCAGAAATGTGAGAGTGGGAGGAAGAGTCTGGTGTAACAAAAGAACAACAAATTCTAAATTCAAAATTCTAGCCCGAAAGAGACAGAAACAGTAAGGTGCGACAAAGATCTGAATCCAGCCAGTTTAGTTTTCCATGCCAGAGTCAACCATCAGCTGATGTTCTCTTACAGCTGTCCAAATCAATAAAGACACAAGGCTCAGCAGGACACCTGGAGGGAGAAAACGTGGTGGCATAAACAGGCTGAAACTTGCTGCCTCTCAGCCCCTTAGCTTAGTTTTTTTTCCTGCAAAGGTACACAATAAAACAGGTGAAGTACCAATGACTCTCAGTCCTTCCGCTGTCATGTTTTCTACTTTTATGTGTAATCAGCAATTTCTTCAAAGCTTACTTTTCTCGTCTTTTTTATCTGTTACATGCTCGTGTGCACGTATTCAAAACACATGCACATGCAAAGAGAGGAGAGGCTGACTGAAACATCCAAAAATATACAGAAAAAGAAGTATACCTAACTCGTCAAACTGACCAGGTCTGATATGAATTCAAATAAAGAACACTTATTGCCTATTATACAAAATTAGAACTAGTGTTGGTGTGGTTGAAGGGAGCCTTTTTGGTTTGGCTGTTATCATTCTCATGCAGCTATTACAGTGTTGCAGAAATATACACAGCGGTCAGCATTTTTTCAGTGTAGCAGGCTGATTATGCCATTTTTATTATTAGTCAATGATGTTTAAAACATTCTGTCAGGATTTTCTTAAACGTCTTCCTTCAGCCGGCACCTTCTCAGCCACTATTTGCTGTTACAGCACCATTGTAACAGTATTTATCGAGTACATTTTAAATAAAGTAAATAGGGATCACCATTCAATGAACATAAAGCAGAACTGTGCTTGTTTGAAATAATTTCAAGATGTGGGCCTCGTCTGAAACCTCCACAACAAGAGTAACACTTCACACATACATACATATAATCTTTTATTCCACAATACGTTCTCTCAATAGCTTTACATACAAAAAAATATGAGCGACGAAATATCCCTCCTACACTTTTTGCTTATCTGCTGAAATATCCACAATGATCCAGATGGAAAACATTAATATCATCAAACTGCCTTAGAGGTCCATATGTACAGTTTGCATGCACATTTTGTGAACAAACCTTATAGTATTTTAAGCCTTGAAAACATCTTGTTTGAATGTACAGATTGCATCCAAGCATATAGGGACCAGCCCCTTTAAATCTGTTTCTGATTAGCCTTTTTTTCCTCTTTGAAAGCCCAGCGATGTGATGTGTAATGTAATCTTTTGGCTGTGTCAGATTGCTACCTCAGTGCGTTTGCTGCAGAAGACCCCAGACATGCAAACAAAGGAGTTTCTGTTCTGGCTACATGCACTGTTTTCACAGGCACACATCATGTGTGGGGTCGGGTTGGCATCGTACCACGTGTTAAAATGTGCTTTGCAGGATCTAGCTCGACAATATGCTTGACCTGATGTGCAGATATACTGTAATTCCCTGCATTCCCCTCTCAAGTCTTACTAAAGTGGTGCTTGCTTAAAAAACAAGAGGAAGATAAAAACCTGTATCTTTTCTAATTAAATCTTTTTCATAAATTTCACAGAGGTAAACAGTGACTTCAGAACTAACCGAATAGTCGCGTTTGTCTAACTAAACTAAGACTTTTGATTTAAATGCAAAATCTTTTTTTCTTCTGCACTTCAACAAATTTCACAAATTTGGTTTAACACGTCCCAATCCAGAATCTGATAAACAGTTTACTCCTGTATGGAAACACTAACTTGGAAACAAACAAAATGGATATAGATCTAATTTGTGGGGGAAAAACATGATGTATTAAAGCATGCGAGAAAGACAGCCAAAAGCCAAACTGCCAGTTTTAAACAGCGACAAAAAAGGCCCATTGTCAACTATTACTGTGAAGTAACACATACTTCTGTGTATAAATCAATCCTCTTCTTTATCTTGTACACAAGAGGGATGAAAATCAAACTAAATGGCCTACTTAAGTTAATTTAACTTAACGTTCATGTAACTTACCAGACTCACAGCCACACTCTTTAAGTCAACAAAAGTGATACAACAGGAAACAGTCAACTGTGATAGAATATGTGCAAAAACATATGCACCAGACCATTAAAATGTAACACTTTCCAGGCTCTAAACAACCTAACAAAATAAATAAATAAGAAAAATGTTGTTCCAAATTACTTTTATGTCCAGAAGTAGCAAGTCTATAAATGTTTTTTCACAAAAACCATTTATCCTGTAGCCAATTACATCAAGCGGCCTTAAAACTAATCAGAATTTACATGTTGCTGCCTGTTGGAAGGTGAAAAAGTGTGCTGAAATCTCCACATAGCGTTGTTCTACTCCCAAAAATCTATATGAAATGTCCTCTGTAAAGGGATAGAACTCTAAACAGAAAGCTGTGTGTTTGTTCACAGGGCAATTCAGAGGGTGAGTGTAAGCTTCTACTTGACGGCACTGACAGAGCATCAACTGCAGCTGACATGTTTTGAAAAGCCCAAATTGCCTTATCCACTAAGAAGGTATTTGTTGACACAACACTGCAAATCTGGAGTGGGTGTTGGTGATTGACACATGACCGCTACAGCTGCAAAACTACAAAGATGGACATTTATCCCAATTAGTACACACCAGTACGCGCGCTCAGTGACATAATTAGGGCAGACCGGGAAATGCGTCAAACAACAGCAGACCTCATGTTCTGTGATGTGTACTGTAAGTAAACAATAAGCTCCTAAAGCTCCCACCCAACCCCTCGTTAGAGTCACTTCATCCCAACTTCAAGGAACAGGCAACCTTATGGCTATAGGATGATGGTGTGTTGACGCATGTGCGTGTTTATGAGGCTTTATGAGAGCTTGTGTGTATGGGGAGGGGGTTTATGAGCACAAATGTGAAAGAGTGCATACATGTGTTCTTGTTCATCAGTCTTTGCAGGGCCCAATTTAGATTTTACACCGTGGAAGTAAGCACATTTTTTGAGAGTGAGGACATTTTGGCAGGTTTCACCTCTTCAAAGCGCTGCTAGAGAGTTAATGCATGATTTTAGGGCTAGCCTTATAATTAAATTCACTTTAAAGGGTCAGTTACACAGATCTACAAAGAAAAGGTGGTGGGGTGATGGAGGGTAGTTAAAATAAAACCACACAATGGTGTTTCAGATTGGTCCAGAACTTTTCTCTCAATTGGAGGGTGAGGTTTTGTCCTTTTCATACGTCAAATCTCAGCATTCAACAAGGGCCCACGGTTGAGGGTTCTTTCATTTGACAGCTAAAGAAGAGGCAGATAGGTGGATCAAAGTTAAAGAAAAAAAACGTCAACTTTTCCTACAAACTGTATGGATTCCTTTCTCAAAAGTAGGAGGTGGGTCTGTCCTGGCAAGTAGAGAATGTGTTGAGAGAGGAGATTCACAACACATAAATCCAGAACTGTGTGTCACTGAGACATCATAAAAAGACTTTCTATATATGAACTTATCCTTTAAGGTTAGGGTTAGGGGTTTAGTGGTTGTCATGGTTACATGCATGGTTTAGGTTTGGGAATGCATTAATGCCAGAGGGAACATTTGCATTTGGTGACACTCCACTTTGTCACAGAGAGCGTGCCACTTCCTATTACAGTAAACGTGGGCATGCTTGTGTGAAAAAAAACAAAAAAACTCTGTGTTTGTGTGTATGTTGCCCCGCTGGCCTGCCCCTTTGCTTCGTCCAGCACCACTTTGACTTATTTGGCAAGGTGCTAATTGACAACGGGGCTCCACCTCATCGTGTTTTGTCAGAACATGAACTCTGAGCTGCTGGATCAACAAATCCTTGAGCTCGAAATTCTTCCATATGTCCAGCCATGTGTTCGCATCTCCCAGCTGGGAGCACTCAGCTCTGTGCCTGTCTAACTCGCCGGGTGTGTGACTAAGACTGCTCCAGACTGACGCCCGGAGCTTCAGTGAACTTGGACTGGTGAAATGTTAACTGCTGTTTAGCTTTAGTTTCTTTGGGTTAATTGGTCGCAAACACTGTCATGCCCACATGTTTAATCCCTCTGATGTTGAAGATATGTTAATGGGCGGTGGATAAAATCATCAAAAGCCGAATGTTTTGTGGTGGATAAAGCCACACTTTGGCTTATGAGGCTTTAAGTGTCTCTAAGAGGGGACGATGCTCAACCTCATGGATGTTTTACTTATTTTAAGGCTGATCTGACACTGGTGACTGGTTTCTGCTCTAAATTACACCTTGAAAAAGACATTGCTTTTACTTAAAGCCTAAAAGCTCAAGCTATATGTACATTTTCAAAAGATAGGAAGGAATAATCTGGACATTTAACAGTAATGCAGCCACATGGGAGCCATCATAATGGGATGGCACTCTTCATTTTTTTTTTATTTTACTCGCACACATTGGCTATGGCAAAGTTGAAAGTACACATCATACCCACATCAGTTGACAATGGAAATGTTTTACTTTTGAAAGTGACATGTCACAGTGACTTGTATTTTCCACTTATATGAACCAGACTATAAACCAAAAGCCATTTAGCCTGGTCCTGTTCCACTTTTAAACTATGATGCCTCAGCAAGGAAATGTATACATTTTACATCCTCCAGCTAACCCAACATGTATAAATCTATAAACTGATCTTGTTAAATGCTGACAGAGGCAGACATTTATTTACATATGTCTGTTAGCTTTACAGGAAAAGACGTGGGCTGCCTTACCTGGTTTGGTGACCGAAACTCTTGGTTACTGTCATTCATGTACATGTTGTCAGCATCAAACTGTGGACAGAAACAGAGAGAATAAACAAACAGTGAGCTGCATGAGGAAGTTAGGGAAAATAATTAAAAAGGAGACGGGGGTGGGGGTGGAGGGGGGTTGTCTGGGGAGGTGGCACAAAGAGGAAAAGCTCTTTATGGGTGGCCTCAAGTGTGAGACTAATGACTTTGTCACTTCGGTTAAACCTCGTGGTGGCATGGCAGCGTGGGTAATTACTGTTCGTCAGTGGGCCGGTAATTAGACTACATGTGCACAGTGACGAGAGATGGGCTTTTCCCTGTGGGCTCCACTGCTTGTGTGAGAGAGACAATGATTGTGAATGAATCTGTGAACGTGTTCACAGCAAAAACGCGTTGTCAAGACTGTGTATGTGCTGTACAGTGTGTGTGTGTGTGTGTGTGTTTGTGTGGCGTATACTTGTCATGCTGGGTCTTCCAGTTTGAGCTAATCAGGTAATGAAAGATCACTTATTGCAAGGTGCCAAAACACAGCTTGACATGGGGCTGGAATGCGCTTTAACAGCAAATGATTTTCGACCCGTGCAGGTGCCAGGAAACAGCACAGGGTCACCAGCACTGTAATGTTAGAGCTCTTCGCTCTAATTTGTTGTGTGATATCTGCCCATTCAATTCTTCAGATTAATTTTGAGTGTGCTACATATTTCTAAACAACATCTTGAATCTCTGTTCAACCTTAGAGTAAATAAGACGGATAGCTGAGTAACCGAACCTGTGAAGTATCATGACGACTGCTATGCAGGCGTATAAAGAAGTGAAGATTTGTCATAACATACTTGCAGCAAATGGAACAAACCTGGACTAGACAGGATAATAACCCTCACACAGACATCCAATGTGTCAAACGGAGCCACATTTTTGTTGTCTGGCTGAGGCCAAGCTTTGTAGTATCAATGCACATGAGACTTAGAGAATGACAGCAGCAGAAACGTGATCGAACTTGACAGCATTCCATGTCAAATTCCTCAGATGTGAAGATACAAGGGGGCCCTTTTCATTTGGGGTGGTCTGCTTTGTGGCAACAGAGAAGACAACCAAAGGCTTAAAAGATAAACAAACCCTAGATGGGAGAGAACACAAAAGGATAACAAGAGTTACCTACTAAGAACAATGACTAAATAAGCATCTTAATGGACGGAAATGCGCAGGATTCCTAAGGGGGGAAATCTAATATCTACACTGGTAGACAGGAAAAAGCCAAAGTAGCTAGATGAGTATGTGAGTGGTCTGAAAGAGAAATTACTGTACATTATTGCAGAAGGAATGGTGGAGAACAAGTGTTTGCCTCTGGGCAGTGGTTGGTTAATGATGCATCTTGTGGAAGCCCTAGTGCGGATTTACTTGGTTATTCTAATGATTACATTTACATTCAAACACACTGGGAAACCTGAAACTGGCAAGTGCTTTATGGTGCCCTGCTTTTAGGTCTCATTTACATTTGTGTGATTAATCTAAAAACAATAAGGAAGCACCTAACGCTTCTGTCAAGTGAAAGTGAATTCTAAAGAATTGCTCAACGCTACATTCTGGGGATAAATTTAGTTTAATTATGGGAGGGTCTATCGCCTGATTATAAGAGGCTGAAGCTCAAGAACAAGGCCAAAGTAACGCTGACACAGGTTACACATCTGCAATTACCACAATTTAATCATCACACGAAAGTCTGTTGTCTTGCCTGACCAAGCAGTACAATTCCAACAAACCCCACTTTAAATTTACCTGAATGTATTTATGGAATTAAATACATAATCATACACAATAATGCCAGATCTTTCATTACAGCTGATTTGGCAAATTTGGGTGCAAACACCTCACTGTGCTTAATTTACTATCTAACCAATACAAAGAAATGAATTGAGATCATGCTCACTCTTACCACTTAGATTTGGAATGCAATAATTGCAAAAACAGCCTTGAAAGGTCAGCCATTTTGTGCATCAACATGGCTGCCAATATATTGCAATGTAAACCTCTTTCCTCTTACTTCTCTCTCGATAGCTCTTCTTTTCACTTTTCCACTCCTCCACTTAAAATGGCAATTCAGCCAATGCTCAAAGCTATCAGCTCTGTCATTATTCCACATCAACTGCAGAAAAAAATCCCCCATTTTCTGTTGTAGCTCTCTCCCCATTTTCTCCACTTCATTTTCTTCTTTTCTCTCTATCCTTCTCCTTCATTCTGCCACCTTTTCTTAGCTTATTTTTCTCCTCTCAGTTCACTTTCACTCATCATCCTCATGCTCTCCCCATCCTCAGCTCCCTTCATGTTACAACCTCCCTGCTTCTACTTCTCAAAAACCCACCCTTCCTCTCTTTCTCTCCCTTTTTTCCTCGTTCTTCAG
Source organism: Menidia beryllina (assembly GCA_013363375.1). Lineage (NCBI taxonomy): Eukaryota > Metazoa > Chordata > Actinopteri > Atheriniformes > Atherinopsidae > Menidia > Menidia beryllina. Next base: position 11,672,323 of record JABUIW010000028.1, read on the forward strand.
GAGGCCTTGGCATCACTTTCTCATCGGCAGCCTAATTGGGCATTCTGCCTGAGACAAGGGCCTCATTAAGCTATAATTACACACATGTTGTTTTCGGCAAACATCTCTATTTGGATTGCTTTGCATGGTAATTGTTCAGCGGGGACCATTGCTTGCGATGCTTCTCTCAGGGACACACGTGGTGCCGGTAGAGAGGAATAAAAACATGGAAAAGAAGGGTTAAGAGGAAAAGAGAAGTGGAGGGGAGAGGGCATGTGAAAAAATTTGAACGGAAACAAATTGAGAAATAAAGGATTCATTCGTAAGAGAAAGAGGGTAAGAGTCGAGCAGAGGCAGAAGAGAGAGGAACTAAAAGGATGAACCCAACGCAGCAGCTGTAAATGGACAGAGACAATGAACAAATGACAAAAAAGGACGCATTCAGTGTGAGGGGAGAATGAGGTAGAGGGGGACAGTGAAGACACAAGAATAAGTAAATGAGGAAGAAATGTGAGAGCAGAAAGACAGAGAAAAAAGGGAGAGTCCCAGAACTAGGTCATACTTCGCACAGTCACAGACTATGCTGAGCGATTCAAAAATAATGAAGCCACAAGGTGGAAGTAATGATAACTAGCATATCCAGGAAAAACATGTAATATTTACACAGTACTAATGGTGCAATAGAACCCTGGAATCTTTTTTATCTTGGAGTGCATTGGAGAGGTGGATTATAGCAGGATTGGAGGCTCCACTGAAGATTGTCTTTGACTGATGGACAATTCATGTAAGCCCCTCGCTAAGCCCTCCAGGCAACATCTGTTTATTTTGGTTGGGGGCAGTCATTTGGTCATTAGAGAAAAATGACCTTGTACTAATCAAAATCTTAAAAGCTATAAAACACTTTATCTAGAGTGCACACTCCAATAATAGTTGCCACATCTTACGTAACTTGGCTAAATATCTGAAAATACTGACAAGGCCTTTTAAATGTGAACAAAAAGCCTCCTCTACATTTGTTGAATATCTTTACTTTGACTCTAGTAAATGCTCTAAAATGTTAAAAGGAGTATTGGTTGGTTAGATTTTATGCCACTTTTTACTTCTATTTCCAACATTTTAGGGGGAAAACACTATTAAAAAAAATACAGTAATTATTTCAAGGAATTACTGTAGAAAATCTAAAGTAATGTGAAAACTGAGGGCAATCTTTTAGCGAGGGCACAATTTGACAGTCTACTCTATTATGACAACACTGTCTAAATAATGAGGGGACCATTATGGTATTACAGGTAAAAGTCTATGTAGTGAATGTAGTGGAGAACAAAATTTAAAAAAGAAACTAATTGTTTTTACTCAGAACAAAGACTCAGACCAAAGTCAATCAACTTTTTGAACTTTTCAATTAACAAGGGATGAGCTATGAGCAGAATAAGTACTACTCGTGACTTTAAACGCGTTTGCCAGTACACAGAGTCTCTAAAAATAATTCTCTCACAGAGCGGCATTAATAAGCCCATAACAGTACACAGCCATTCTATGAAGAAAGGGTGTGGTGGTGGGGGCTCATGCAAAATGTATGCCTGTTAGAGCACCCTTCTTCCTCATCTTCCCCCTCTTCTCTTTATTTTTCTCCTCACATTGCACTCTTTATCTGCAGTCCTCAGTTCAATTAAGCTGTGGGAATCACCCAACAAACCTCAACCTGAGACAATGTGCCACTGAATTTTGATGTTGCCCAACTTGTCACTGGTTCAAAGTGAGATAGGATGAGGCAGACACACAATAGCTCTTTTACACGCACACACACACACACGCTTAAAAATCAAAATATGGATAACAGGCAGAAAAAAAAGCTACAGTAGGTAGTTTTCAGAGTTGCATGAAAGAAGGATAGAAAGTAAAAGAAGGAGAGAAGAGAGCCCACGGTAACAATTCTGGTGTTGCACCACACCCCAAGCAAACAATGAATATGGGCAAACAATGAACCATACACACACACACACACAAACATCCACGGACACACACGCACAAAGCCCATAAAAAGCACAGCCTGTGGCCATGGCGACACAAGCTCTGTTGTCGTTAGATAAGGGAAACAGGGCCTCTTCCTGGGTGTGAGAGTTTGATCCTACATACACACATATGCCAGACATATTGCACACATACAACACATGTGTACACAAATGTAGCAGCACTAGGGTCACATGCACTAACACCAAGCAACTTATGTATCCTCAACCTTTGTCATGAACTGCATGGTTAATTTTCATATGCAAAACCCCCTCTGTGTTTATGATGCATGGAGCAGCTTCCTGCGTCTCACAAGAAGATTTTCATGGGATTCTCTTTGAAGTTCAACAAAAAATGGCTAAGTGTGGAATTCCTCAAAGCATTTCTTTTTGATTTATCAAAGAAATACTCTGTGTCCTATTTAGCCATGGAGCAACATAAAGCTCATCAATGCCAATCAGTAACACAACACAAATAGGCTCGCAGCACGAGAAAAAAGAAACAGGTTTTAACTGCTTCCGGCTGTACCTATGCTCTGGGATACAAAACAATGAAAAAAAAAATACTGGTTCCATTCATTCACTGTGCTGTTGCTACTCTGGAGTAACCACAAAACAGAACCAACAGCCAGTTGCAGAGACCGTGGCAGATAAGAGTAGAGATTGAGAGTATGGGGAGGTGTTGTGGTGTGGGGCAGGTGGGCTGATGCTAAATATGGATGCGTTTCCATCATGAACCTGGGTAAACAGCCGTTCACAGAGGGACGACAATCTAAACGGAGGAAAGTTTATGTCAGCTCTCTCAGGTCAATAGTTGTGTGAATTTCTGATTCCATTTTCTGCGTTTGATTTAACTCAAATGTTGCTAAGCAGTCAAATGCAATTTGCGTTCAAACTGCCAACACAGCTGACACCAGTGACTCACAATCAAGTGTGTTTTGCATTTCTTTGTGATGGAACCAACAAACTTGTACCCACAAGTCAATTGGATTTTGAAGAATAGATGAGGAATATATTTTTACAATAGATGTCAATAAGGGAACTATCCACTAATGAATCAGTAAAACGATAATGTCTCGAAGCGCCGTTACTTTGTTTCAGTTAGGCGTCAACACGCGTTTGATTACGTATCATCAGAGTCATCAGTCTGTCTGCAACTGGAGCAGAGTGTAAAAGAGGTCATAACCATGTATGAGCACATGTGCAAAGGTCTAACAGAGAAGAACATGTGAGACTGAGGTGCCACCCACATGGCCTCTCTCATCCTCCTGCGGTGTCCTTCAACAGACTGCCTTCTAACCAGTGCCGGGAAACACTTCATCAGCCTCAGTAGTATCAAAAGCAATTAACAGCTAGTTCCAGCTAGAGCGATTCTTAACAAAAAGGGTGTTACTAGGAAAGCAGATATTCAACATGTCTGCCAGACGCTTTGTGAGAAACGTGCATTTGGATCTTGAGGATTGTACCAAATTCTATCTGTACAGTTCGCTGATGTCTGTACATGAGTATCTGTTGCTGAGGTTTCATGAGAGGACGCAGAGCACAAGCCACTTTTAACTGACTGGGGCAAACATTGATGAGAGAAGATAAAGGGTAGAGTGAATGTCACATTACCCCAGCCCTTTGCCTCTGCTCACCGCAACATCAGATAACTACAGCAGAGGAAAAAAAGCCTGGTTTCCTCTAGCATATAATTGGTTATCTCATTGCAATCTGCTGCTCTCTTGGGTCTGCATAGAATAAAGTATGAAAAAGCAAAGCGAGAGAGACAAAAAAAAGGCTGAAGTTAGAGTGTTTTTATTGTGACTGAAACAAATAATTGTAGGAAAAGTAAAGTCGTCAACCCATTTCCAAGGACGTTGACATATCATGGTAACATAAAGCACAGATGAGAAAAAACACTGCTGATAAGTAGGTTGTGCTGTGTTGGCTTTATAATAGGAGATAATTACAGTACCAGTATCCCCTTTGTGGAGAAACAAGCAGAACAGTGAGTGGTGTATGTCAATTGATCGAATAGGATGTTTCAGAATCAACATCTATATGACAAAGAGATCCTACTTTGAGATTAAACAAAAGGTAGGACATTACAGTAAATATGTGGACATGTGGAAGCACTGGCTTCATGTGTTACATGAAATACTCTTTCAGTATCAGCTAAAATAAGTTTCCAACACACTCATTCAGGGATCACTAAATCAAGAAAGGTGGTCAGTTTGTGTTTAACAGTGTCAAAAATACTTTCAGATGTTAAACTTACTTTGTGTCTGTGGATACCCACACAGTGTGACATGACTGTACGCACCAGAGAGGCGTTTTTCACACCTTTCAACATTTTCACAACCATGTTCTTGCAATAATGAACATTTTGACATCATCTGTTAATTCCTGTAAAAGTGAGTCCAAGTGATATTTGCTTTGTGTAGTAGACAAAAAGGGGTGGATACTTTTCTTAAATGAAAGGCAGCAAAGGCAACTGAACTGTGGCAGGCTGTGTGTGTTGCCTACATAAAGTTCAAACCACTTGTTCCTCCTCTACCTTCTTCAGTTTAAACACTTTCAACAAGAAGGAATGGTGGGGGTTTCTGAACATATTTCTGACTATTTGGTGTCAGCAGCTGGCAGCTGCCTGCATGCACAGGCCAGAGCCAATTACCAAGCACAGAAGACTCTATTGTTGTAAATTAAGTTGTATCTCAATACAACTTCAAAATGGCTTGGCAATGACATTGTGCGTATTTTAATAATGTTGAGTTCATGCTTTCAACTTGATAACAGCAGAGACTGAGCTGTACCTGATGAGAATGTTCAGATCAATGTGTGCTTGATTAATAAATATTATCTAGGCATACTAATATTTTCAGTCTCTCCTCTTAGGAAATTTCAGAAATTGGGGCTGGGCTGCTGTATCTCACCACAGCACTGGGTAGTCTTTTCCTAGACGGAATGATGCCTGAAGGGGGTGCAGTGTGTAGCCTAACCCCTCGTTCACCCACACTGTACCGGGCCTGTGGTTAGAGACAGCAGGTAGAGGAAGAGAAGGAGAAGACAAAAGTAGGGAAGGACATTAGACAGGAGGGGGGACTTTAGTTTGCAAGGTAAAAGCAGGGCATTTGTAAAGAAGTTTTTCCTCTTTTTCCCATTCTCTATTAGCTCTGTTCTCCATTTATTCCCAGCAAATGTGTTCAGGGGGAGGAGTAATTACACAAGACTTACACAGCGACTCTATGCGGCACCCCTACAAGTGAAAGAATGGAGGTTAATGAGCTGACATGTCCTCCACCCCCAAATACGCCTACTCCCCCCTCCCTACTTTCTTACACACACTGACAAGTGTGTTATACACAAAACCTCTACAGGAGGATGGGGCTGAGTGCTGGCACTGAGCCAAGGGGATCAAAGAACCAGGGGCCAGGTTCAGTGTTTTCACTGTCTCCAAACACAGTTTACACAGCACATAGCAATAGTTGGCATGTCGTTAAAAGTTGAGAGTAATCTGGTTATTATTTACATAATGAATCTGGTCTCAGATCTCAGCAAATGTAATCAAGAGGACTATGAGGTATTTTACTGAATTATGCTTACAGTCAGATTTGCATCCATAAAAAGTGCTAAACAAAAATCAGAGGATGCCGTTTAGCAGGATGATGCTGTCATGTTGACCCAAAAAGACACACTGAAGACATTCTCTGTACAATAGTGATATGAAGGAATCTCATTTCTGAGATCAGATTAAATTAAATGTAGTTGAGTAAATAAAAAAAGAGCAAGAGCTCTTCTGCCACACATGAAATGAACTAAGTAGTAGGACTAAGTATAAATTATTTCTCTGTTGTGACAACCTTATATTGTAACATTCACTCTAAGTGGATGTGAATATGTTTCCAAATGTCACTGTAAAGTTTATGAAAGTTGAAAAGTTGAAGAAGCGAGCATAACTGTCACTCCTAAAGCTAGAATGGCTTAAGAAAACTGTCCAACCACAAGTGTTATAACATTTACCAATGAGTTATTAAAGACAACTACTCTTATGCCCACAGCACAGACCACATACTAAAAATGTCGAGCTATTATAACTCAAGGGCTGTGAATAACCAATTAGAGCCTCAGATGCTCCCAGTTTCTTAGTTATCACATAGCGGCAGGTGGGCGTAGAAGACGTTTAAAAAAACCTCACTGGCCTTTAAGTTGCATCACCGGAAAACCGACATGTAAAGGTGAAAACTTTTAAGATGTGTGAGTCCATCTGTGCAGAAGTATGCACAGACGAAAATAAAAAAATCTGCTTTAGAGGTGAGCTTTAGAAAAGCTTTCAGCAGTAAAGAAATTAGCTGGATACATGCTCATTTAAACAAAGGGATTTGCATGAGCCCATGATAAATGAACAGATGTAGAAAACACTGGCATCAGATCAGATGTGTTTTTTTGCAAGTCTAACATCCTGAGACTGATGAAGTTCATCTATGCAGGCCTCAGTCATCACCATTCATAGGGCTACCTGCGGGTTTGCTGCATGTTGAGAGCTCCCATTCAGAGGAGAGACAGGATGCTAACGTTTCAGCTCAGACCTTTCAAACTGGAGATGTGTTTTAAATGTACTTTGCTATTGTTTCTAATTAAATGCACGCTTTCTTCTGCAGATGAAACAGCCTTATTACCCAAAATGGAATGAACGAAAATCATGAAATCAATGTAATAGCCTCTATGAAATGAAAGAGCACCGCCAAAACCAAAAAATGGAGCGGGTAATGGTGAGGCAAAGCACTCTCATAGAGCTTTAGAGCAGTGGAGGACGAATGGCTAGTCATTAGCACCCATTGCGAATCTTTTGAGTGAGTAATTTGTTGGAAGCCTTGTGCATTATTAATAGTCTTAAATTGAAGACCCCTAAGAACACAAATTCTATAAAATAATAACAGGCATTTCACCTTAGAACTATCCAAGCCTCTCAATTATTTACCACTAAAGAATTGCCTCAGGCTACATTCTACAATATCAACCCTCCCAGATAGGCTGAATCAGCTAGCACAAATACTTAAACACATTTACTCAATTATGCTCACTGTCCCTGATATGAGAGAAACAGCCGTGTCAAGCTTTCCACTGCTTGCTTCATAAACTCGGAATCAGTGTTCATATTTCAGGAAAACCCTTCAACACACAACACTGATTAATTGATAAAAGGCGATAACAAGGTCCTTGACTTCTGCTCTTCTTTTCTTCATCTGCGCTGTGGGAGGATTCAATAAAAACACATTTGCGCTTTTTGTGGTATCTAGTCTCAGTAGCATAATCTAGCAGTATTGCAGGCCAGTTGCCAGGCATCTGCCGTACAGTTTGCAGCAGTTGCACTTTTGTGTCTTCTCATTTTTGGGCTTTCCCATTCACACATGTGAGTGTGCTTGAGCTAGTGTTTAGAAATGCGCATATTTTACATCTGCAGTCCACTCAGAGTGACGTGGTGAGCACTGAACTCTATTCTTAAAATTTGACATTTTTATCACCACTCAATCAAAAAATTTCATGACTTCTCCTGCATAACGGAGCAGCTGCGGCATGACTAGATTTAGTCAATTCAACGCTTTTCACTTGTAATCATTAGTCTTAGGCTGTAACTACACCAGGGGGAAATTAAAGCGCAGAGGATCCCATTCCTCGACAGCTGGTAGTTGCAAATTCCTAACAGGGAAAAAAAAGGAAAAACTAGGAAGAAGGAAGGGACATAGTTTGAAAGAAAACATATACTATTTTCATTTCAAATGCTTTAAGGATTAAGGCTTGGGGCTCTAGAAAAAAAAAACTGCATTAAAATAATCCACCATTTGCATGTTTTATCTCACAAAGGAGGCTCACATAGACACACATAGAAACCAACCCCCACTCGCCCTCCCCTACCTAATTCTCCTCCCTACCCTCCCCCATTCTGGGTGAGCACACACGCACACGAGCGCGAACACGCGTCACACATATACACACTGTCATCATTAAATGCACACACACAACCACACGCACACACACGCACGCACGCACATCGAGATCAACCTGCTGCCATCTGCTCCACGTGCTCTGTACAATCCTTGCAGAATACATTATTCACTACAATACATCACATCACATTCCCTGAATGTCATAGCCTTGTGCCGAAGAAGACTGAGGCAAAATAGAGGGGAGACGAAGAGAGTCAAACAGCTACTGTACTGATAAGAGAAGGAGAGAAGAAGGCCTGTAATTTGGTATAGCGGTAGGGAAAATTAAAGCAGGTTTTCTTTGACTTTTACGCAGAACAAGAATTTCAGAGCAACATGTTCCCGTTACTGCCATTGGGCTGGATCACAAACCCACACAATGAAGTTAGTGTTTGAAAGTGAAGGACAGCAGCTACTGAGAGTATCAGAGAGACTGACATGTACAAAGAGACAGAGCAAAAGAACCAAGAGAATCGGTTTACAGCCTGCAACACTTCCGAGTTTGTCTTTCTTTGCATCAGACCATGTTCTATCTTTAATGGCCCTGTGAGTATATTAAGGCTTTCACATTGACTCGACACAAAGAATCAAAAGAGCCACCACGTATCGACCAAAGTCAAGGAGAGAGTGTTTTCAGTGTAATATCAACGACAGACAGTAGAGGCAGAAAAAAGACAAGTAGCCTTTTTTTCTAATGCAGATGTAAATACAATTAGAGAAGCTACCGTTTGGACTTCAATTTAGGACGTGGATTATGCTTCAATCTGTTCATTGTCGTTTCAATAAATCAATTGAATACAGAAGACGCAAAAAGCTAAATTCTAAAACATCAAACAATTAGAATTTTTATTTGTAATGTGTGACTGTTTGCTCATGTGTTCAGATACTAGTGTCTGCAGTCTCTCCTGTTCACTCGCCCATATATAAACACTTCTGCCACTGATTACACCGATTGCCACATCTGGTAGTTTTATTAGTTCATTTGCATTTGCGTGTCTTCTAAAATTGAATGTAACAAGAGAACAGAAACATACAATATATCTGGCTAGATTGGGGCAACCTATCTTTTTACTCTTCTAACAATAATTTTATGTGAAATAACACCATCCCTACTTCAGCCAATGATTTAAGTTAATTCTGATGACTGTGGCAGATTTATGTATTTTTCAGGAACAAATTCTAACTTGCACACATAAGAGACAGAAACATCCATCACCTGGTGTTTCAAGATTTGTCAGAGGAGCTGGGCTTCATTGGTCCGAAACTAACTTTATTAAGTAATTGATCCATTGACCTACAACGTTTGTTTCTGCTTTTGCCATTTCGCAAGTTGCTACCCTAGAAACTTAGGTATAGGATCCCCTAAAAAACTGCAAAGATGCATTAGAACACTGAGTCCAGTTTGTCATGTTGCATAAACATCCAAATTTGGCATAGAAGTACATATATTCTAATACGTACAACATCCATTTAAACAGCATCAAAATACTTGTGTATACCACCTTTCACTGAGCACGTCATCATGACCTAATATTACACTTTCACAGTAACCTTCTGACTAAACCCATTTGGACTTTCACCATCTGTTGGTTTTTTTAGGTGTATGACAAAAAGGATCAGTCTGTGGCAACAATGTTTAAAGATAAAGAAAAACAAAACCCCAAACACACATGAAATGGCATATTGATGCTCTCCATTGTCTCTACATGATCTGCCATAACAACGCTATTGACATCTTGTGTTGTTCTGTGTAATTTGGATAAAGCCATTTTATGCTGTCAAAAGACAAATCGCTGTTAGCTCAACTTGATGTAGTCTGAATTCTGCTTGAGGACTTGAGAGAGAAGGGAACAGAGTTTAAAAAAAAGCGAGAGCAGATATTGGACTCACATTTTTGGACTTAGCTGGCTATGTTTGTAAGTGATTCAGTCATTTCAGGGGATCTGTTGACAGCGTAAAATCAAACCAGACACCTTTAGCAGCTGTTAATGTTGTAGTTTAATCTCTTATATAACGCTATTTTGAACATTATTCACTCTCTAGATTTGCTTCACTTAAGCTAAATTAGAAAACCCCAACACACATAAACAACAATAGGAAGCTGCTGGGTTTGTTTAGCGTATATATCTCTCCCAGCTTTACCTTTGTGGAAATCGCGAACATGTTTGTGAACATCCGCGTGTGCCGCTGTTGTGCCGGGGCAGGGCAGTGAGAGCCAACAGCTGGCAGGCCTACACTTAATTACATATTGACCTGCTTTGCATTCACCTGTTATTCAGCCAAACCTAATGTTTCCACTTGGCTCTGCTGCAGCTGAGCTGCAATTAACCTTGTTGTGAGAGCAAGGCAAGCGAGTCTTAAGTCATTTGTCAAAGCAGTTTATGGAACTTCACTAAATGTCATTCTACTGCGAGTGAAAAAAAAAAAAAAAAACGTTCACAGGTTACCGAAATAAGCAGCACATTTTCACATAGGGAGCCTGCTAACCTTTCTCACATTTATAATGCCTGTGAATGCAGACTGTAGTTCCTCATAGCACTAATGTTTTACTTCCCCACGGTTTTTAACAGGTATCAAAGGATCTCCTGATTGCAGCCAACTAGAATAAAAAAAGTCACTTAAAGCTCTCTGCGTGGGGGAAAACGCAGATGCATCCAACACTTCCCTTATCTGCACTTTGGTTCTCCACTTCAACTCCTCTTTTTTCCCACCCTTATTACCCCTCCTTCCTCTTTTCCCACATGCCCTCTCAGCTCTTGTCTGTGTTTGGGCTGCGACTCCAAGGGGTCACTGCCTGCCTTGTCTTACATGTGGAGCTGTGCGCCCTCCCCTGCGAGTGTGTTGTCTGTGTGTGTGTGAAAGAAAGAGAGAGATCATAGTCATCAGATGATTATATGGATGAGAGTGTCAGCACATCAGAAAAAAAAGGGGGAAAAAAAGAAGTGTGGTAGTGTGTGAATCTATCTCAAAGTGTGAGTGCTTTTCCCACAGTGTGTGTTTCAAAGTGTTTGAATGTGTATCCCTGTCTGTGTGCGTATGTGTGTGTGCCTTGCAAAGCTCAGTGCCAGGTCTCTCTAATGAGTCTGTCAGGCGCTGTTAGCGACGGCGTGCTCCCCTGGCTCAGCACACTCCTACAGACACACTGTGATTAGCCGGGCCAACGGCACGCCACCGGGCCAGATTAAACACTCACCATGCCGCCAGAGAACACACACGCACACACACAGACATCAGAGCGAGCGTTGCACTTACTCCCACAAGCACCACACACAGACATACTTAGACACACAGCTTCATCATCATTGTGCCTATTAGCCTGCTGTGATACAGTAACACGTAGTTGCCCTCTAGAGCCAGGTGTTGATGGTGGTGAAATAGAAAATTAATGTGAAATATAAACATAACAAAAGCCACCGAGAACGAAAAAAAAAAAAAGCTGGTATTTCATTACTCTGTCCGCCTTTATTGAATTCCTGCCTGCCACTAATCTTCTAACATCATTCAGAATTAAGGCCGGCCCTTCTGGCTCTAACAGCTTTCAGCATCTTCATTAAAGCGACATGATTCACTAATTACAGGTAATTACCTTTTAATGAGCGGCCCAGATGAATGAGTAGATATGCAGAGGAGGGGCAGGCATGACTACATCGCTCTTAATTCGTCTACGACCAAGAGGGGACCCTGATTGACTGGTTGTCTTGAGAGTCATCTAACACATGCTTTAAAAAAAAGGCTGCTTTGAACCTCACACACCTTTCTCTGGGCGAGGCAGCGAACCTGACTTTTTCGACCACTTGACCCAGATGGGCGCATGCAGGGTTGTCTCTGATCACAAAGACCAGTACAGAAAAGTATAGGTTACTGCATATCAGCTTTCTCTGGCATTGTACCTCACGTGGCTCATGTGACTGAATCATTTCATTTGAATAACTTTTCATAATAACAGGTGGGCGGTCAGACACTGGACTGGACTGTATTGAACCTCCTTCTATTGCTACTCTGTTAATGTATAACTTCCTAAAACTTATTGACCCCAATAGGATGCCCAAATCCCCAAAACAGGGTCCACTATTTAATTATTATGACTAAAACTACCAGTTGTGTTTCAGGTCATCACTAAGGTTACATGAAATACTTTAAAACTTTTATATTGTTCAAAATTGGTTGTCTTCATGATAAAATTGCCAAATAAAGAACCAATCAAATGTTGATAAAGTTCCTGGTCCCAAACTAGGGAATTTAACTTGAAAAACAGTTGTTTCATAGATTAAGCAAATCATAAATCACACAAGTTAATTCCAACACCCAGCAGCCTGCAGAAATTCCTCCGTCATTTTAATCACTGTAGACTAGCCTTAGGTCAACCTCACACAAGAGATAATGATGGGTTTTTCTAAGTCAGCATTACGAAGAAATGTAAGGGACGCCGTTAGGAAGTGAAGTGAAACACATTTTAAGTGTCATGGGTTGAATAGGGGAGTTTTTCTAACTGCATGGGTGTAGGAGGTGCAAACTAAACTTTAAAAAAAGCCTGTTTCTTGTTCGTACGCTGTCAGCAAGAGGAAACAAACTCACTTTTTATCTGCCTTTGTCTCAGAGAAAAACAACAAGCAAAAAATAGATTGATCTTTCTTGCCAAGTAGAGAAGACTCATGTCTTTGGCCTCCATAAAAAGTCCCCGCTCTAAATTTCTTTTCTTTCTGATTCTTCTCTTCCCTCACTCTTACCATCTTTAGTGCCAAGTGGCCTATTTTTACCACTCCATAAGGCATATCACGGTTTTCCCTGTCACCACCACGTTTCCTGTCATCAGTATGCTGATACAGTTGAACAGTGCAGTTACTGAAAGGCCCTGAAACAGTTAGTCTAGTTTTCTTTCCTTTCACATGTGGTTGCAGATCTTTGTCTTTATATTAGAAGCAGTGTGGCACTGACATCTTTTCAGCATCTTTTCCATTTTGCAATTGATCATTTGTAGGTTATTTCATTTTTTTTAAATCTGAAAATTATTTCGAAATGAAACACTGGGAACATTTATTGCCTCCCTACATGTTTTCTGTTTACGTTTGATCTCGGGGTTCAAAGATTAGAATATTTACAGGATATCTACTTTATTGTACACTAATCCGCTCCTAGAACTATACTTATTTCCACTATTACAATAACAATGACCCCTCCTCCACAACTAATCCTCTAAAACATATTTATCATGATGCCATATGCAACATCTCAACATTATGTTTTTCTCTCTGAAATGTGATATACGGTATTGCAGGGCACAAAAGACTGATTGTGTTTTGTCGCTTAAGGCAAAGAATGAGTTGGAGGAGCAGGAATATCAGTGCTGGATGCCTGCTTTCCAACCTCATAAGACACTCCAGTTGTGAGTGAGAGCAGCTTGTGGAGCTATAAATGAGCAGTTACATTTCTAGGATGTAGTCGCATTACAGAAGAATTAAAGTCAACCTTTATCATATTTTTTCGTGGCACTTTAAGGCAGCTCGCTTAATGACCCTCCTTTCTACAGAGCAATTAGGCTCTTACTCTTCAAACCGTCTGAAATCAATTCCAGATGCATGCGAGAGAGCAGAATTCCTTTACGAAATACAAATATACTCTTGGAATTGCAATGATAAACAATGAAATGCCAATAGACTAAATGGAGTTGTCTGTCTTCTTTGAGCTGCATGTCTCCTCTGTGACACACAGTGCCTCTTTTGTTCTGCCAGTCACTACTTATGTTATTGTAGAGCTCTAATGCACACAGATCGATAGCATACTTTCCATTTCAACACATCGAGCTAATGTTCAGACACAGTTGTAATTGATCCTGTTATGTCAACACAAAGTTTTAGGTGTTTTTGTCTTTTTTCCTCTGCAAACTATTTGAATCGGAGGGTTTATTTCACAGAAATCTTTTATCCATTGGAACTTGATGCTGAGATCTTTACACTACCACTGAATAACTGCAGAGCTGATGATGCTGCAAGGCAAAATGGTTGGAAAGTGGTGCAACAGTGGCGTAGGCACAACCTATCAACATCAAAACAGAACATCTGGTGCACTGGTATGAATCAAGTATTAAAATGTTCTGTCACTTTCAGATGTATTCTCTAGCACCCAGTTGACATCTTACGATTGAAAGAAAAATCATAAAACACAAGTACAGCTGTGAAGTCATAAACCATAAAACATGCTAATACGCCAATAAAGTTCTCAGTGCAAAAATACAAGAATTATATATTTTGAAGAAATCAAATAAACAAATAAATAACACATTTCGGGTTAGTCTAAGACAAACCAGTCAATCTCCCTTTCTCACAAGATGTCCACCACATGCCTTTTCAACCACAAGCGAGAGGTGCAAAAAAACACCCAAACATGCAAGAAAGCTTAACTATCAATCTGCACTTGCACATTGGTCATAGATACACATTGTCTGGATGTGCAGAACAAAATAAGGCCACCAAAACGTGTTATCTTTGCTGGGAAGTTGACCTAATCTTTGCACCAATTACACCATGTGTGCAATCTTTCCTCTAAGTATGAAAAAGAATACCAGAAGGAATTACTCTTTGTGTTGTTTTCTGGCTATAAATCATATAGTGGTGTTTTAAAGTGATACATTGTAGGAGGTAATGCTTTAAATATTGTGAAGCTCTCAGCCCACACAACACAGTAGGTGCTTCTTACACCATGATAAAATGTTTTCAGTGATAACAATAAAGCAGCTCTGCTTGGTTCGATGAACCCAACCACCAGCTCCTGAAAGGCAGAAATGGAAGGAGAAACAGAGAAAGGGAGAGCACTAATCTCATTACCTTCTCTTCCTGGCACAAAAAAGTAATCATTTCTCGGTGGCAATCGGCAGCAGGGTGACAACGGGGGGAAAAAAATCAATTGTGCATTCCACCATTTCATTTTCCATGTAATTAAATCAGTTAAATATTATAAAAACATGTAAACTCCACCAATGACTTTGAGCCATTTGCATTTTTAATCAGGCCAGATTAATTCTAATAAGCATGCTGGGCTAAGGCGATGACAGAGCAGGCCTATTGTGTGCTTGTCACACTCATTTAATTCTGTCATTATGCCCCATATCCTATTATGATAATTGGCTTTTTATTCTCAATCAAAAAGCAGTCAAGGTTATTAAATAATAATCTCTGACTAGAGCACTATGAACCTTAAACATGTAAGAAGTTTGTCACCTTAAAATCAAGTGGCTGATAACACACAAGCATTCAAAAAACAGTGACGTGCCATGGCTTATCCAACCTGCCCGCTTGCTCCAAATGACAAATGACTGTCAAGAGGCTGGATGTTGACACTTGGCATCGGGTGTAAAGCAAACACATTAGACAGAGGAAATGGGTATCTCAATCTTCCCCCTGCAAAGTACCTCAGCAGAGGAGATGAATGTGTCTGATGTGCCGTTTGCACCTTCCTTGAAGAATCAGTCAAAAACAAAATCCTCAAGGAACTGTACCTACAGTATAATTTGCGCATACTGCTGAAAATATGTGTTGAAAAGGTTACAAAATGGCAGCCACGGAGACAAACAAAAGGCCAAATGTTCAAAACAAACAGCCGAGCGGCTGTCCGTGCAGCGCTACTGACAACGAGCTATGGGTTTAATCATATTTCACATTTCTGACTAATTAATTAGTCATTTTCACTTTATAAGTGGAATGTCAATTGTCAAACTATTGTAAAAACATCTTAATGTTGGCTCACATTTGTCAGCGAGAGCAAAATACACCACACTCATCTATTGAACATCAAATGTTTATATATAACTGTGACACGGCCATTCCTTTTTGTCAGGGGCCAGAAAAATAATGGAAAAAATGTCTTCCATTCAGTAGCTCAAATGTACTGTAAACAATGCCAGGAAAACAGTGGGGGCTGGGAGCTATTTGCCTCAACAGAAGCAGTGCTGATGCAATCGACGCTTGAACCTTTAATGTTCTCAGCTTTTTCTATCCTCTCTACAAAATGCTCCTGCAGTCGACTCACTTATATGCTTCGGTCTAAAATTAGCTGTGGTGTACAGCAAGCTGTCAGTGCTGATTTTACCGGACAGGCAGAGCCAGAAAGTACTCATTTGCTCATCGGGAATGCTTTTCGAGGTTTCAATATCTGTATCTATGTGCGCTAGACTCTTTTTGAGTTGGCCGGTGCCATATGCACAAGCTGGAAAGTTCAACCACGTGTTCTGCTTTCTCAAACAGAGAAAGCCAGCTTTCTCTTACATCGTATAGGTCTTACCGCAGACTCTCCTAATAAACCTTTTCATTTCGCAGTCAGACCAAATGAAAGTGTCTCGCAATTTACATTTCACTCACTGGCTCTCTGTAAAGAGGACTTAATAAGTCTCTCTTGAGTCCACATAAGGTGAGCGTTACTATGGGGATGCAGAGTGCTCCTCTGTGCTCCATGGCACTGAGGCCCGCTCCATTGTGGCGAGAGACAACAGCTGTCTTTACTTTTGGCTGGCAAACAGACTCATTAAGGGCAGCCATGTTTGTTTTTGTGCCTGATACCTAGCCTTAAGCAAACACTACCATATCTCCACTCCACAGCCCTCGAAGTCTTAACATTTCCTTCCCTGTTGTGGAGGGAAGCCCTGGCACGTTGAGCCTGTCCTACACTTTGTTCTCCACGAGCTCGGACCCAACTGCCAACTGCTCTCAAAGAATGCATACTTAATTGAGAAATCTAGCTGAGGTTTTGAGCTGATGAAACGCTACAAAGCAGCTAGCACGCCGTAGTTATGTTGAGACTCTTATGTACATGCTATGTACATAATGTAAGTCATTATACTGCCTGATACAGCATCTTCTGGTATGTCACAAGAATGCTCTCTTTGTGTGGAACGTCATAGGAGTAATAAAGGCATCCTTATTTGGTTCCCTCACAGCCAACAGTCAAATCTGCAGTGAAAGGTTTCATTGGCATATTTTCTCCCCTCTCAGCAATGTCAGTGCTTTGAGTGACAAGGCAGGTTGAATTCATAAGGCTTTAACAAAAATTCCATTTAAGAAGGAAAATGGCATTGAATGTCATTCCATTACTGCAGTTGGCAAACATGGGAACACTTTAACCCAGAAGGCATTTGTATTAACTTAGACAAAGCAGCAAAAATACTTATTTTTTTCTGGTTTTCCTCTCATAATATATGTACAGTCTATAGTATTTTCAGCCAGAACATTTCAAGAGTAGTCATCCAAAATGTACTCACTTATTTGATTTCCTCCCTTTTCACCATTTGTCAAGCCCAAAGTCAAAATGCATTGTGAAATGAGTTCTTAATGTGGAGTAATGAGGCTGTCAAGGCAAAGCAGTCTCTGCTTGTTTGAGTTTGACTCATGTCGTAGATTCAATTAAATCAGCTGAAGTCAAGCTGGCCCCAGGCCTGATCGGTAATGGTTGACCTCATTCAAACAATGCTCTGACATATTGAAACAATAAGAGGAAGGGCCTTGAGTCAGTTGCAAAAGCAAACTCCACTCAAAGGCGATAAGGTAAAGTAAAAAAATACAATGAAGTCACCAAAGTGTTTGAAAGCTTCATGTAAGCATGTGTCTTCAGGGGATGTGAGATTTTTGGCCTCCTCTTATTGGTTTCAGTGTCAGTTTGTTTCCCAGTGATCTCATTAGAATCATATGAAGGAAAAACATTTTTTAGAGAACTGATCAAAATACAACACGTTCATGTATTTTAAGCCAGCCTCATATTTTAGATCAAAAAAGTAAACATTGGAATGGCCAATACGCTAAACCTCTTTCTTGGTGAATTTTGACACTTCCTTTGCCTGTTATAACTGAAAACCAATTTGCGCGGGCTTCAGAAGTAAAACTACATAAAAGGATTTAAACCCAGCTGCCCCCTTTCTTCATTTGGAGGTTTACTTGTCCTCAGAAGTCTAAACTGATTTATTTGGATGTTGAAAAGCCTGGAATCTAAATCATGACACAAACATCCCCAAGGCAATGTAAACAACCTTTCCAGTTCCAGTCTACAGCCATGCTTTCTGAGCAATAACATGAGTGCCGAGGGCAGAAGCACTTCTCACTTTTGTAGGGGTTTCCACTGTCACATTTCTTAAGATAGGCTCCCCTCTGCATGTGTAACATGGAATATGTATTTCTAAAAGGACTATTCTTCCCCTACTGTCAATGTACAGTCAATCTGGGTTCTTATTAAAGGTGCATTTATCACTCATTTGCAGTTTGGAGGGACAAATAGGTTATGAGCGTAGAGATTAGGTAACAAAATCAAATAGGAACGTCTGCTTTACTCACGCTTGTTTTTCTCTATTCGCAGGGGCAATAACAGTTACAGTAAACAGATAAAAGAGCATACTTACGCACACATGCAGACACACATGGCAACAGCAGCTCATTAAGCAGCATTCCCCCTGGCCCTTACTCCATTAGAAATTAAGAGATGGCACAATTAGCGGCAGATTGGTCTCAGCTCAGCGCGTTGAAGTCACACTCTCAAGGCGCCGAGATGACTTAATTACAGGTACTTCTGAAAACGGTACGTGGAAAGCAGGTGACGGTGCTGTGATGGAACACGCTGAGACTATCTGGAGCAATTCTCAGCCGTAACAAGGTCCAATAAACAAAAAAACAAACCAAAAAAAAGCCGATAGGCACTGTTCACTGTTAACTGATGATTCTAAATTAATCCCATGAATCAGTTTCAATGTTCATCTTGTCTGACAAAACAGGCAGTTGTGCTCAAAATGCTAGTTGGGATCACTTCTTTGAATGCCAATGAATGAACGAAGAAAAATGATAGTCATGGATTCCTTTCAACGCAGCATTTTAGTGATTTAACGCATGCTTCTTCAAATTTGCTCGCAAATCACTATCAGAAACGAGCGGAAAGGACCTTCTTCTTTGAGTTATTCTCCCTTTGAGAGAAGAGATTTAAATCTAAATTAAAAATACCAAAACCGCATATTCATACAAAATATGCACCGGAGCCTCATGGCGGAAAGTTTTCACCAACCTGACCATGGAAAAATGCTGGGGGTTAAAAGGCGAAACGGGCTTTTGCTTTATGTGCTGCATCACTCTGCTTATGACAAGGACACAAAGCACATTTTTCTGTGATTGAACCAACCCTCATCTATGTAACAAGTGACCGCTACGCCCTTCAAGCTGGAGAGAGGCAGAAAGAGCAATCTGATCGCCGCGTGTAGTTGCTCTTCTCACGTGACACCCTGTCCCATTATATTTCGATGTTGTCACAGAGAGAGAGGAAATGGAAAGCCTCAGAGCTACACGAGAAACGTGTGTGCATGTGGAAGGGGAGTGGTGTAAGGTCGGTGATTATACATGATCCTGTGTGTGTGCGTGATGGGGGTCCTGTAGGTCACTTTGTTTCAGGAATTTGAAGCTTTGTGTCTTTGAGGTTCCAACTCTCCAATTGCATAGTTCAGTCTTCTTGCACGGCCTCTGTCACCACCAGTACCAGCTCATCACCACAAAGAGGAAAGCTATTCATGCAGGCTGTGAACAGAAAACTCCCCGCATGCTGCCTGAGCACTGGATATGACTCAGTTTAGCATTTTGACTATTTTTCAAACCAATATCGTCCACCCGATGGTGCATTGAAAAGTTGGTTTCGGACGTGTTTCCTGTGAAAAACTGTGCTTGAATTAACGGTCATTTGAAAGTCCTCCTATGCTCATGACGAAGAGAGCAATAAGGAATGAGCTCAGTGTATCTGAGGACACGCACTTTATCGCTAGTGTTTCTATTCTTTAGCTGGTGCCTCATGGCTCATATAGCGCATACTGTAGGATGAGGTTTTGTGAATTGCCACAGAGATAAATACAGCAAATCTATATTGCTTCTTTTCATGGGGTTTATTCATTGCTTTCATGTATTATGACTGGCAGCGGGGATTTTTTTCTCAAACCACAAGATGTGACAGGAGAGAAAGCACATCATGAAATCGGTCCAGGGTCAAAGTTTAAACCTGCTTATCGTTCAATCTTTGCCCTTCTTCAGTCTGACACTTCTGCACTAAAACTGAACATGATTCTGGCACCTTTTGCCCGAAACGTGCCGACAGCTCAAGAAATTAGTTGTCAAACGTAGACTGCGGCAAGTCATTGCGGTTCACTAACAGTGCATGTGCATGCGCGCGTCAAAGTATGGTTGCAGTTTTAACACGAGACAACAGTTGAATCTCGATGCAGAGGAAGAGAAATGTTTCTCTCTTTTTAACAATAGAAAACCGGGAACAAAGAGCGATGAAAGATGCTGTTGTTTTTTTTTTTCAACGAGCCATCGTGTCAGTGGAGAATTTCCTTTGTGTGCGTACTCTGTGTTCAGGGGATGCTGCATGAATGGGCAGTCAGCATTTAGGGTTCAAAAGAAAACAGCAGCCTGAGCTCCTGTCCGTGTGAAAACCAAGGCTGCCCTGCTCTGTATCAAGTGCCATTGTTTTGGTAATAGTAAACCTGGGGCACTTGCCAGGAGGCATTAGTCATTCATCTAACAAGTTCCACAAAGCAAACCACAAAGTGCTCCACTGTCGACTTCCTCTTATTGAATTCTGAGCACATAAGCACATTTCCAAGTATCTCAAAGCAAGGTGAAAAACTTTCAGATGACTAGCCATCAGAAATATAGTCGCCGTGCTTGTTGATTCTCTTGCAGGTTTTTCCAAGTAACCACGGGAGTCAAGCAGCTCGGGGGCAGGTGAAAGGCGGGTGGGAGGAGATAGGGGTGGAGTGCAATTATTCAGCAGGCCAGGCAAACGACGTGATCTCTAATTACTCACAAAGCAATGTGTAACCCAAGCCACAGATTAAGCTGCATTATCAGGCTTAATAAAACATGACGGTCTCTCAGTTTCTTCCCCTTTCCCTTACTGACTGTTGCAAACAATTGTTGCTGGTTCGTGCGTTCCGAAGGCCTGTTTAGACTTACTGTACAGTGACAGACATTCTTAATGTGAAATGAACTGTTACTTAATCACATTTGGTCAAGGTTTTGGATATTTTAGGTACTGTTGGGAGTTGTTTAGCACCAATCAAGACATCTTCGGACTGAAAACTGACTAAAAAGAAACATAGTTTTTTCACCTGCATATGTTAAGACACAGCTCAGCTTCATTTTCACCTAGATTCAAAATAAAAATGCAGCTTGCATTCATTAGTATCGATTATCTCTGTGTATGATGCAGTATACGAAGCCATTAAACATTTGTCAGAGGTTCTTTGCTGAATTATGAGCAATTTAACTTTCTCATTTTTAATTATTACATATTATTTATCACTGATGTTTGTGAATATGCTACTAAAGTGAAAGGCCTGACTACTTCTTTGTCTACTGCCATAATGAAAACAACACATTCACATATGGCCTGTACACATATGTTTTAACATACATATGTACTTGTTTAGTTATGTGGGTTGTTCCAGTAAGAGCTGCTTTGGGCTATGGTTTTTCACTACTGTCTACTGTGTTATTAACAATTCTATAAAAAGATCTGCTCAAGTTTCCCTTTCCTGTGTTAACAAGCCTACTGAGCCTCTGTGAGGTTGCTAAAGCTTAGTTAAGAGACAGAGAGTCCTCAACAGCATAACACCAATGACCATATGTCATAATTTCCAAAATCCTACTTTTCTTTCCTCTGTTTGTTTTTCTTAGCGACATCACTCATCGGCATGGCTCATGGCCAGCCTCAGACTAAATAGGTCGACAACACAAAGAGAGGGCCTCTTTCTTTGGTTTTCCCTCCCTTTTTTTCAACCCGCAAGTCTCGTCAAAACTCTCCATCTTCTATTTTTTTAGCATCTAGTCCTATTTTTTTCTTTGCTTATGAATTTTCCCCCTTTCCTCTGTTTCAGGCCAATCCCAGTATTTAAACCAAAGATAACAGCACTGGCAGTTCTAAAACCATAGTATTACCACTGCACTTTCTGTCACACATTGCTCTCCGCCTATTGTAAACGACCATGGAGCTCATCATTAGCTCTCAAAGAGGAACAATAAGCCACAGTTTGATTACCTCTGTGGCTTTGCAGGCTCCCACTGTCTTCTGACGGAATTGGATGCAGACGATTACAGCCTCGCACAGGCAATTATATCTGCCTGCTAAATATGTCACACATAATAAACGCACGCTCATGACTGACAAGGGACAAGCTGAGACAGTCGCAACTGCGGAAAGAGAGCAAATGCAGGACCCCGCTTTCTTAAGGGGGACTCTCACAGTCCAAATTGTTGCACGACACTGAATTCAGGAGCTCAAGTGTTAAAAACAATATTTGTCTGACAAAGATTTCTAACGTTTCTTACGATGATTTCAGAGCTTTCTATGTGGCTCATGGTCTTGATTAACTCAATTTTCTTATGAACCCTGACTCTTCAGCTCTCAGTGCAGGTTGATAGTTTATACAAAAGACATTTAGTGAAACAACTGAGAGAAAGAGCTTTAAATCTTTGGCAAGGAACTTTTATGATGGCCTTTGGTGTTTGCACAGGGCATATTTCAGGAAGCTGAGACAACTGGGAATATTTGTCCAGCTTTTAAGCTTCTCCATGCTTAAATACATACAGTTAATACACACATCAGATTCCCATATAAAGGGATGAACATTATATTGTCTAAATAAACAGATATTGGACTTCATTGAACAGAGGTATTATACTGTATACATCTTTAATATAAAAAAGTTTCCTTCTTATTTTTCCTTTATACACACAAGGGTGCTTTTTGTCTCTAAACTTCCTATCAGTGTTCATGGATCACGACAATGGGTAGCTTCTCATTGCAAATTGGGTTTCTTGACCTCTCCCATTAGACTGACTGACACAGTGCAGTATAATCCAAGGAGCTCCCATTACTCATCTATGTCACAGCATTACACAAAGCAGAAATGTGAAATTAAACCATTTCTAAACAACAGCAGTTCATCAGTCCAAACATTTAGGCTTAGATACAAGTTCCATGCATAATATTCCATTTAACTTTACATAGATTGGTCCTTATTGGTTGCAAGACATCAACACTGTCAGTGAGAGCCTTTGGCCATTTCCAAGAGCTGGGACTGTCCTTCATGCACAGCCATAGCTTTGTTACCAGCAGAATTGGTGGAATTAGTAATGTGAATGGAACAATGACAGAGAGGAAACATAACTTCCAACATTAGATAACAGGTGCGTTTTGGTACACCTTTACTTCATGTGCCGACAACAACTGTGGGCCGTGGAAGAGGCGGAGTGTAAATGACAATCAAGCTGGACACAGCGTTGAACATGAGTACTTCACAACTGAGACTGCTCCCATGGGGATCCGGCAACAGACTCCAGTCATCACCGCCTTTTCCTTACCTGGCTCTTCTCCCTGCACACACCTTCCAGTATCCACCTAAGACCTTTGGCTGGACATGTCCAGCTCCACTCTGGCTGGTTTAATACCAGAAAGAGCAGCACTCTCAAAAAATGCTCATATAATCATTATCATCCTTTTCCTCTAAATACTGCTATTCTACTGTACCAAGCAGGTGAAGAGAAAGTGACACAAATATGGATACCCTTAAAAACAAACTTGTGAAGTCTCTTCTTGTTTGACCTTATTTCAAGTAGACATGACATGAAAAATGCTTATTGAGTTTATTTGGAACTCATGACTTTCTTAAAACCACTAAACTTTGACACCCGCAAATTTACTTCTGTGAATAATTTTGTTTGGTACATACTGTATCAAACACAAAGTCACTGTATACGAAACATTTTCCCCACTAAGCTCAACTTTGATGAAAACATTTTTATTTCAATATCCAATCCTAAACATATTTCCCGAAGGTCTTAAGTGTCATGATCCTTTCATTCTGAGATGTTCTCTTGTGCCGACACTAGTCAGAAAAGATTTCTTACAAGCATGAGTTGCTTCAAAACTGACTTGCATCATTTCAAATCAGGGACGTACTGTGGTAACAGGATGAGATTAAAACAATAAAGCTGACTATCATCAACATTTTTAAATGGTCCACCTACTGTAATTTACTAATCCCACCATTGTTAAAAAAGATATAAACTGCGTTTTCAAATTTTGACCATACCATTAATCCAAACTAATCTAAAGGAGTGACCAACCAATCTAGAATTCTGACAGGGGCATGCAGCTGGCCACCAAAGTGTAAATTGAAAATGTTATTGCTTTAGTTTACTTAAGGGAAAAAGATAATTTCCTCACCAACTATTAAAACCCCTCTAGTGCTGCTTGGATGTGGAAATATACTATGTCAGATTTCACCATGTAAACTATGATTACTCAGAACAACCTCAGTGCAGCCAGGAAATGTGTTGCCATACCATGCAAACACCCCTTTTAAGGATCTCCTAAAAAAACAGAGAAGTCTTCTTTACTTTGCATGATTCAGGATGAATGTAAAAACTCCATTTTACAACTGATACTGGTTTGTTTGAT
The DNA here is from genome assembly GCA_013363375.1 of Menidia beryllina. Lineage (NCBI taxonomy): Eukaryota > Metazoa > Chordata > Actinopteri > Atheriniformes > Atherinopsidae > Menidia > Menidia beryllina. The sequence continues at coordinate 11,696,747 of JABUIW010000028.1, forward strand.
TACTAAAAATGTGCCTGGGTATCTGCATTGAAGAGACACATCAGTCGACCCTTACTTCTGAGTGTTTGCCTCCATTAGCATACATAATCAACATTTAACTAACACCCAGGGGCCTACTCTGCAGCAGGTGCTGGCTCTGTTTCTTTTTCTTTCTTCTTCTGCTGTAAGAATAAGAATGCCATTGCACTGCCCCATGGGAAGGCTCTGGCTGACTAATGTAAGCACACTATAGTGAGGCGGCTGGTCTTAATTATGATAACAGACGCTGTGGGGGAAGCACTGGTACCCACAGACGAGAAAGTAGCTTAGTACTGCCATGGCCAATAATTAGCACATGGATAGTCCCCCTCCCCACCTCTGCCACACACATTCATACTCTTACTCTCATTGCACATCAAACATAAACACTGCGTTTAAAGGTCAGACAAAGAGACATGAGGCATTTGAATGCCGAAGAAGTGATTAATGTTCCTCCACGTGGACCAGGACTCTTATCAATATTCATGCTTGTCTGTCAACTGTATACACAGCTGCAAGAGAAAAAAAATGAAGACATCTTGTGCTTAGCTGGGAAAAGGACTTGTCAGATAAAGTCACATACAGTACCAAAAGAAAAAACAGAAGGTAAGAAATCTCTGTGCCTTATTCAGGCTCTGTGACTCAGTCAGTGTCAGAGCCCATTGACGTTTTATTGAAATGATTTCAAATGGTTGGAATCCCTATTAAAATCTCCTCTGTGTGTCAGGGCAGGGAGAACATGATTTAGTGGCTGTTTTTGCTCTGCCCCTGCTCGCAGTGTGTCACCGGCCCTGACTGTGGTATGCATGAGCTTCCTCTGCACAGGGCTATGAAAGCAATTGTGATTGTGATTCCATAGTCAGCAAAACGCTTGAATGGTCCTCAGTTAGCATGCGCGGACAAACACACACTTACACACACACAAACTCAGCCTGTCCACATACTGGGCCACTGATTACTTCAACCCATTTGACTCTCACTCATCCTTTCGTTCTCCCTCTCTGCCCAAATGTCACATACCACAGGGTTTGTCATTAGCTAATAGTGAAAACGCCTCTCACGATAAACAGATATGACGGCCAGCATTATGTGGACCAGTTATTTTTTCAGCCGTGATCAAGATTCATACATATTACAATTAAATCTCTCACATTTAACCCAATCTAACCACACGATATATTTGTATCTGTTCAAGCGCTGGTTTCACTTGAGTGAAAGTGCTAAATGCAAAGTCATTGCATATGTTAACAGAAGGTAATCAAACCTTTGCATGGCATATAAATGGCTGGTCTGTAATAAAAAAAAACACTGCGATAAGGCATTCAAATGGAGCACATCATTTCCCAGCTTATCTAAGGCAAAGGAGACCACCGCCTAACAAAGCCAGCTCTTCAGTCATGCTCTATCTAAGCAGATATCAGTTGTTGGGAGACTATATGAGCTGGGTGGGGCCTGAGTGTATAAACACAGGCCGCACTCTCTCTGCACTCTATGCTATTGCTGTACTGTGGGCAGGACCTCACCCCAGCAGCATTCAGCACTGTTTGATTAAGGTATTCAAATAAAGAAGCAGACACTGCGTTTCCATTTCACAAAGCAAACTAGCCGGGCTGGAGACACAGATAGCCACAAATTAGAAATGGGCATATCGTATATGTATGTGTATTTTTTTGCTTAAATTATAATATACATATATATATATATGTATGTTGTATATATATATTGAATGTGTTAGATGCAGCAGGCAGGATAAAAACATGAAGCACTAAGCACCATTGTAATAAAGACACTCACAGGATGACAACTGAAAGTACAGAAGTTCAAATCTTCTGGGTTATTTATAGATCTCGCATGATCATTGCAATCTGCACTTGATGTACATTCTTTGCTCATTTTGCTTTTTTCTTTTCTTTTTCTTTTTTGGCATTCACACCTTTTTATGTGTTTCACAAAACAGAGTGTCTCGGTAGCTAATGTCCAAGCAGCAACCAATAAATTGAGCCACAATGCTAGCAGGCCAACCGCCTGCAAACATCTGTCACTGAATACAGGAAAAAGTTAACGTCTTCAGCTTTGAAGCTGTTTTTTAATTAATCAGTCACAGGTAGCAACAGCAAGCTGACACACCTTGAATTATATTAAAACTATTGTGAGTATGAACAGCTATGAGCCAAACAAGCTGTCATACTGCTCACTTGGAGCAGTATGACAGGAGCTGAAGGCGCGTAACAGCACGTGTTGGCTAAACGTCACGTAGGCTTGCTTAATTACTCAAGTTGGGTCCACAAGTAGCATCCAAAAGGAGTCGGTGATAAACGTAAGAGGTTTAGACATTAACAGTCTATGAAGCTGAGATACAAACACATATGCAATCTATCCATTTCAACCAACACATGATTCAAATTAACACTTTTAATGTCAAAGCGCCGAAAGGCAAATTTTCACAAGTTTTTAAAAGCTGTCTTACTCGCTGCTTTTTATCTACATGATTCAAGCGTTTTACCTTTATGACCAAACTGCAAGTGAACAGTTACACCAGAAATTCAGCTGCAAACCAAAATATCCCTGTGAACAGGCAACGCAAGCCCTTAAAAACAATTAACCCCAGTGATACGATTAGCCTTTTGCCTCCCTGGAGCTTTAAAAAGCCTTAACTTGAGCAGAATTCATAAACTAGAGAACCACGGCTTGTACAAATCATTCACAATCGGCAGATCTAGTCCATACATGCGGTACATAAATAATAAACGATAAGTCTGTTTTTTCCCAAAGTCGTTTTGACGAGAGTGTGAGGGAAGTAACTTGACATTGTGCACTGTGTTAACAGGACACCAAATGATCCCTGCTGTCCTCATTTGCATTCCAATTGAAGGTAGTTAGATTTGCACATGTGATGATAGCAAATTATCCCTCCCTTTGAATTCCAAGTAAAGAGGGCCGAGGGATTTAAAAAAAAAAAAATCAAACTAACACTTGTAATTTTGTGGGACACCACATTCTCACGTCAGTGAAAGTAATTAAGTGTCGCTTTCTGCCTCGTGAAAGCTTTTTTTTTTTATTGTCTAATGTAGCCAGTGGCTTTGTTTCCAGGATTCAAGCAGTGTGCATGGATATCAGCATATTCTTGGGATTAACCGCATGGAGGCTGATCCTAATTCATTTGACCTACAAAACGATATAGCCTGTGGAGATAGTTGCATGAGCCCATTTGTGTGTCACAGGTGTAAACCTGCCTTATCGAGAAATGTTTAATATAGAACGCCTTTGACTTGTTATCAAACGCAAGGTCCTAAATTAAACTATAACTTGACTTTTCTCCCAGCTACCGATGCCGCCAGAAAGATCATTGTAGCACTTCTTTCTAAGACCAGAACCTGCAAAATGTTAATCACTGGAATGTTCCGTTCAGTTTGATAGATTTTCCAGTGCCCACACATTGAAAGCAAAAACATCCCCAACTGTCTTTTGAATCATTCTCCTCCCTGTCATACCAGCATCTTAATTCCGAGAAAGAACTAACTCTAAATCTTTTTACCAACCAACAGAAAGCCAACATCCAAATCGTAATGATTTGCCATTTTCCAAAAACGGTGAGTGAAAGCAAACTTTAATTCATCAACTGAGGATGATATACAGACACTAAAGTCAGCTTTGAATTGGTTTAAATCGATTATATATGATTTCTTATATATTACATATACGTCAGTTGTTTTCTAACATTGTACATCTCACATTGCGTTGTGTTTGTGGCCTTCATTTCTACTTTCATATAAATGTAGGTTCCTTGCTGGAGCTTTTCTCTCATTCTGCATGCACTCTGTTTAATGGTTAGATTCCTAGTCTCGATCCTATCTGTATTAGCGCACAGTTTCTCTTTCTTTCTTTTCTTTTCTCTTCTTTTTTTTAACATGGCTTGTTTATATATTTGCTCATTTAACCTCATTAATTCGCCAAGCATTCGTTCGTTCCCTGTTTTCAACACCACCTGCTCTCCTTCAATTGAGTCAGCGCAGGTCAACAAGCCAAAAAGCCGCAGGGTGTCAAAGCTGAGCGAGAGAAAAGAGTGATACTTGTACCAGCCAGACTCTGTGGTTCTCGTTACAAAGTAATTAACACTACATTACTGGCACGCATCCATTTAATCGCTGACTCCCTGCGGAAACCGCGTAGGCTATAAGAAATCATAGAGAGAGCGTAATAATGTGGGATGGGAGAGCAGAGAAGGGCAGTATGGAATCCATACAGCCCCCTAGTATTCCACGTCGGGTGGGACTTTTTCGTGCCTGCTTCATGCAAAACGCAAACTGACTGCATGACCTCACCGGCATGGTAATATTGAGGGAAAAGTTGGCGTGAACCCCGTCCCTTCCAAATGAAATAATCATTCCAAAATAACAACAACAAAAAAAGAAAGAAAACATTGCACATTTCAGCTTTAAAGTTCTGTTTCGTTTTGCCTCGATGCAGCTACCAGTCTGGTTTTCAGTCTAGTCCACACTTGACCAGCTGACACTTGACTTTTTATTTTTATTTTAACAAAAGTGCTTACAAGTATAAAGTTCGCCATTGGAAATAAAGGGCGTCGGAGGAACCAGACCGGACTGCACTGACATAAACAGGAGAGACTGTTTCACGTTTAGGTTCAGGTGAGGTGTTAACTATCACAATTTAAGAAAGTACGCGGAGTGTTATCTACCTTGTTCGAGTGATAATAGTCCAGCGAGCTCAGGCAACTTGGATCAGTCGGCAGAGAGCATGAACCCACGTTTGCCGGGGGCGCAGGATAAAATCTCACGTCCATCTCAGGTTGAGCGAGACTGAAGGCATGAAATCACTTTCAGCGTCTCTGACTCGCTATTGTTTCGGCCAAAAAACAAAACAAAACAAAAACAACAAAAACAAAACAACAACAATAACACAACACCGACACGGGAGAGACAGAACGCGAGTGGGGGAGTTTTTACTCGGCGCGCTCTTCCCTCACATCCGTTCGCGGCCGAACTTCGGCACCAACTCTGATGATGATGCGCAGTCCTCCTCAGAGCCCCGCACCAGGATGCGAAGCGCTCACTCACTCAAAAACGGAGAGGGCAGATTCATTTACGCGCACGTGTTGGCACAAAACAACGCAGACCTCCAACTTAGATCCCCTCTCTTATAAGATATCTTTCATGGCTGAAGTGCAGCCCAACAAATCTGCCAGCCTCTGTTTTCCAACTGCTCTCAGGGCTCCGCACAGGCTTTGTTATGGAGGTGCATATTCTTGCATTGGTTCCAGCACAGAAGTGGTTGGACTTCCCTCTGCCATGCGACCTCTGCCGATAATAAACGGGAAAAGAGGAACGGAGGGAGAAGGGGGAGGGGAGGTTGGTGGCTGCCTTGGCAACCGCTCTCCTTTCTGCAACTGCGCGCCTCTGATTAGCTGGAAATGTAGTAGTGAGCACGGCTGTGCATTATAAAGCGCACTCTGCTTCCATCAGGGCTTCATAAAGGCTTCCATTTGGGTTATTGTGCCAAGGCGGAGGGGAGGAGGTTGCACAAAGTGTTTGCGGTTCGACGATGTTTTTATATGTTTTTTTTTTCTTTACTTTTTTACAGACTCCCAAAGCTCCCAACAACTTGAATCCAATAAATGCCAACAGAAATCTGCTTTGAAAGCCTGTAACCTTAATATATTCTATTGAATGTTGATAACACCTGATTATTTAAAGCTCAGTATTGTACAAACAACAGAAGGTGACAAGCTTGAATGTTCTGTAAGTTAGACAAATAAAAGACTATCTAAAGTCTTATTTTAATCAAATAATTACTAGTGGTGCCTTTATTGGAATTGGATCAATATTTTGTTAGTGGAATTTGTACGTGAAATTGGTTTAAATATTTTCAAGACTAATCGAAGTTTAATTGTCATGGCTCTGAAATATATTCAAAAGGTTGAAAAAGGGATCGGCTCTAAATAGAACAACAGGGTGCAAAGCAGCACAGTTGTATGAGGACTTTCTCAGGTGTGTAAGGGTGGAATAAGTACAAGGAGAATTAATCTTGTATTGCCATCCAGCTGCAAATATACGTGGAGAGAGGCTGGAGCTGTGAGGGCTGCCTCTGACAGCTCACTGAATGTGATGGATAGCACACCCTTGTCCTGTGACGTGCGTGCACATTTGATGTTGAAATGGCCTATCCATGGATCTATTGTCTTTCAATCATGCCAAGGCAAAGTACAGAACAGAGCCCATTTTCTGCTGCATGGCGTTCCGCCACCATTTATAGAACATACATACACCCTGTCTGCACCCCAAAATGGTACCTCTGTCCACTGACGCGTTCTGTTTTGTTTAGATATCACTTTTAATCTGTTTCTGGGGCACATTTGCATTAAATTACCGATAACGCAAACTCTTCACCACCTTTTCAGAGTGTTGCAGACAGGCTTTTATTAGATGAACCTGGTTAATGCATAAAGGGCCTTGTAACCAAGAGAAGGCTGCAATTGTTTTCATACAAACCATGACAGAAGCATCTGCCCACTGCTGCCGTTCTTATGCTCCCAACCTACTCAAATCCAAAGAGCCGGTCATTATCACAGAAGGTCTATTATGTTACAGTAAAACCTCTTTTTTACTACAGGGAGGGATCTCACTGGTGGGTACGTCCTGCCACTCTCCCCGGCTCAGCACACAGAGGGTTAAGCACATGGCTCAGTGCCATGGCTTCATGGGAATGGAATGTGGAGTGCTGTGTGTGCAAGGCTTCTTTCCCAGCATCCCTCACTGCCCAGGCGCATGCTAATGATCAGTATTATTGAAGCACAATTGATGGGCTAGCAACCAAACAAGAGAAACTAATTACTACTAAGGCGTTATTGTCCTTTAATTACTGAAGCTCAATGGCAATTAGTGCTGCACAAAGACACAGCCCTACTTTAATCTCAAATAAAATGTGATGCAGATGAAAAATTTGGAAGATGAAAGGTAGATAAGATAATTTGGCTTTCGTTGCGTTCTGCAGAAATGATGCCTGATTTGAGGAAAGCGTGGGACAACAAAAGAACTGCTGAGGGTGGTGCTAATTTAAGCAGAAAATCATCTCAAAACAGAATCACTGCATAATATTTCAATGACCTTCAGAAAAAAAAATGTAAGTGCTGAAGTTTCAAAAGAAAAATAGACAAGCAAGCCGCTTCTCTGAGATGTCCTTAAATGATGACTTCCAAAGTTGTCATTACCATGAAGAACAGTTTTTATAGAAAGATTGTTCATTTGAGGTTGGTGTCTTTCTGCTGAGCCAACTGTTCTGAGTTGGTGAGGGCAAGTGAAACAAACTTTAGTGGCTCAGTGTGCTGATGTTAAAGCTGCCACCATTGTTTTCACTGTTGACATTTAAACTGAATGGGTCTGATACGTCTCTCGGAATGAGGTCATTTATCCATATTTCATATCATTTAGATTTGAATTTATCCAGGTCATGGTGATACTTTGACTGAGAGCTTGAACAAGAGCATCTGGACTTCATCTAGGATCCTAAACATGCTTCACATCTCATTCAAAAGGCTTCTTAAATCCGGAACCTAACATTCTGCAAAGTAACAATTCTATGTAAGATTATCTGAACTGAAGCCACCTTCCAGATGAGAGGTGAACTATCCTCCATATCCATAATGGTCCAATTGTCCTTAGTCAGTCGCTTTGGATTTGTGAGTCGAAAGTCTCAGTTAAATCACTTGAATACGTTGTACATAGATTACAGTGGAGTGCTAAAAAAACTACAACCATTAGAAAATTACCGTAGACATGCTGGGACCTAACAATAACAACCAAATACAATAGAATTAGATGAAAATGCCCCAGTCATGGCCTGAAGATAATTGTGGGGTATAACCATTTAATATCACAGATGGTTTTCCTTATCTAGATATTGTCAAGCAATCATGGAATCATGTAAATGTTGACACTGGAAAAAATGAACTTGTAAAACTTGTTTTGAGATTAAAAATGATATCCTCTGTGAAACACAAAAGCTTCCTCAGATAACTGTCACAGTCATTTTGGGGCTGTTTGGTGATGTGGTGGTGTGCATCATTGTCTCTTGGCATTAAGGTTTGTGGTTTCAATCTTGGCTGGTTTCTGTGAGTGTGGAGTATCCATGTTTACCCGTGGCAGGCATAGTTTTTTTTTTTATAGGTACTCGGTCTTCCTGCCGCTGTCCAAAAACATAAACGTGAGGTTAGCTGCTGATCCTACATTTATCCTTCCAGTGTGTGTGTGAGAATGCATGGTTTATGATGGAGTGGTGACCCCTCCCCCATGACCCTGAGTGAGTACAGATGGATTTATAGAATGAATTTTGAGAGCAAAAGATATCTTTGAAAAATATGTTTTGTCTTACAAAAATATCATAATATGTAAAATATTACTAAAATATATCATTTTTAGTTTATGTTTTTCTGGATCTGTAAATAGTACAAACTGCAACAACCATGAAGCATCCAGATCAATTTATCTGCGGGCTAAAACCCTCAAATGAATCCCTTAATTAATACCAATATCAATTTGATGAGAATCATCCCTTAAAATTGCTTGTCCAAATGATTCCCTGCAGAAAGGGTGGAATAATTATTTTAATGTTGGTGCAATTACAACCAAATGAGTAGAATGAAAAACTATGATTTCGATGAAAACTTTGGGATAGCTCTCTGGCCCAGTTTGCTGAACTCTGACCCCTTTGCCAGGTCTTATTGACCCGGCTTATTCCAGCAGGGCATGGGAACCAGCATGTGCAAACAACCTGGTACAAGAACACAAACAGCACTTAAGATAATGTGTTGGGCATCAAATTATTTGCAAGAAGACAAAAGAATGACTTCCCCATCTGTTGTGTCTTTTTTAACATGCAGCAATGCATTACAAAAGATAAGCTGATTGACTTCTTTGATTTCTACAAGGCATCATGCAATGATATGTTGCACTCAGTGCAGCTTTCCAGACAAGAGGGTCATGACCTAGTTTCCCCAGGGTCAACTCCCTCACTCTGTTGCAGGACTTTAAGCCCCTGAAATCCAAACCACAAAATGATTGTTTGTGTGTGGACCTTAGTTGATTTACTCCATTCAAAGAGCATTTTCTGAATTCTAATACAAGTCAGATAGTGTACAGTACACTTAATAAAGGGAAGTAACAATGGAAACAAAACCAAGGATATTATTTCATCTCTTGTGTTCACTGTGTCATGTACCTTGCGAGTCAACCCGAAGCATAATTAAGGGAAACTACAACAGGACCACCATGTATGGACTCTTGAAGACCCCCTCCTGCACACAGAGCTGCAAGGAGAGAAAGAAAGACTTGTCAGTCTGACCACGTTCATTTAGCGCCTTTATCAGAGAAATTCAAGAGACTCCTCTAATTGTCTACAGCATTTCAACATGTGTGAGCCGTTCTGCCAGAGCTTTCTTTAGTGTTTTGTTTTGTACTTTTTAAATTGTTAAATCGGCCAACATTTGCACATGGTGATTATGTCAAGTGAGTTCAAGTTTTCTGAACATTGTATAAAGCAACGCTCAGAGAAACACTGTGGTTTTTTTATTGCCTTTGTTTGGTGTGAGGGATCACAACAAGTACATGACATTTGCTCATGATTTCCTCTTCGTTGTGGGATCATTCTATCACATGCTCTTGATTGAGTGCATGTTTTGTGCTCATGTAGGAAAACAGGGCCTATTCTTATTTTTCACTCATTGAAGCACATGTCATAATTTGCCAGAGAAAATTGTTTGTCAGTCAAGCGGAGGAACTGTGAGTCATTCCTATATAAAGAAATTTGAGCATCCAATCACAGTCCCTTTCAGATGAGCAATTAGGGCTCTTTATGAGTAGCTCAAACTGCAGATGTTATTTTTCTCAGAGAACGGGGAACATGGAAAAGACGAGGGGAAAAATAAGCCTATTTAGAATAGAATTAAAGAATATCTTTTTAATGTGAACTAAAAGAAATGACAACCAAATAAGAAAATTAGATTTTCCAGCATCCACACTTTCTGAAGTCAGTGTCAAGTCTGCATTGAGCCCTTTGATACCTTATGCATCAGATTTAATACTTACATTTCTGAGACTTATTGCATTATAACATAGTCAGAAGTTTGTTAAAAATATATTTAAAAACTAATATATAAAAAACTATTATGTAGAATATTTCCTTTTGCTTTCTAGTAATTAATTCTATAGTAGAACATAAACAATTCAATATATCTGATTATAATGAATACATCATTATATCTGTGTTTCTTGTTTTTTTAACATTTATTACAGAAGCAAACAAATTAAAAAATAATTTTTTATCTATTTTTTGTCTTAGGCTTTTTTGGATTAATATCTGTCAGATATATTTTAGGGGTTGTTAAACATCCCAGCTCTGTATTAAAGTGTGTCTGAAATCCTTTTTTTATGGCAGATGTGCAGATTTGCTCTGAGCGTAATTACTCAATATACAGAATATTTCATTTTTGTTTTCTCTTGAAGTTAGAACATCCAGATTCTGTCTTATCCTATCACACATGGTGGTTAAACAATGCTTTTGCTTAAGATTTCCCTTAATGTCTGGAGACTTTGTTTGGATTTGTTGTTGATACTTATTCAAGATGTTCTCATATGAGTACAGTAATAGCCAATGTAAGATGGGCAGACTTAAGGAGGATTTGCTGAAGTGTTCTAAAAATGTTTTTTTTTATGATCAATACAAATGCACAAAAATGTTCAGAACTTGAATAATCTGACAGCTAAATTACTTGTATCAGGACTCTAGATGGCAAGGAGCTGACACAAATTCTGTAATTGCAGGGTATAATATTTCTTTGATATAAAAGACGTACACTGACAGAAGCTCTGCTGGAGAAAAAAACTGAATAAAGTCTTTTAAAAAATAAAAAATCCATAGCAAGGTATACTTTAGATCTTATGAAATGCGGAAATGCTTCACAATTGTTTTCCTGCATACTTATGATTTAACTGTGTGTGAACTGTCTGAATGTTCGGAAGCAGGAGGATTATTCTGTCGAGCAGGCAGTTGAGAGAGTTTGACTCAAAACTCAAGGTTGTTTTCCCATTGCCTTCTCACCTTGGCCAAAGAGACACAGACATTATGATCTCGCTCCACAATTGATTTGTGTGGTGATAAGTATTTTTGGCTGCGGCGTCCAGAAAGTTGCTCTTTTGTGGTCAAATTCCTCCTTAAAAAAAGATACAAACGTTATAAACCTTGCAGCAACCGAGATCTTTCTGTATGGAGTTTGCATGTTTTCCCCGTGTCTGTGTTGGTTCTCTCAGGGGTTCTCTAGCTTCCTCTCACATTCCCGAAACATGCATGTTAGTTTAATTGCCCCAAGGAGGGAATGTGAGTGGTTGTTTGTCTCTGTGTAGCCCTGCGATGGACTGGCGACCTGTCCAGGGTGTACCCTGCCTGTCATCCGTTGTCTGGTGGGATGGGCTCCAACCCCCCCCCTCGCAACCCTGTTGGGAAAAAGCAGTCCAGAAAATGGATGGGAGGATAAAGCTCGTGGCTTTTTCTAAATTCCTATTATGAACCAGATCAGATATTCCAATTTCACTCTAATGCCTTTTGTACATTATCGCATCATATTTAGCAATCAGACAGTCCAAGGTTTTGTACTTTGCATAACCAATAATACACTGTGTGTTTGCTCACTGTCAATTCATTTATTTATTTTTTATTTTCATCTCTTTGTAGTTCCAACTTAGCTTTTTGCTGGTATCACCCACCGGTTATGCAATTTTGGCCTATTGTTGAGAAGCCACCTGTCGGGAAGCCCGATTGCCCAGTGATGCCAAGGGTCACTTAGTTATGACAGTTGGATTTCTGTAAACTGGGCAGGGCAGCGGGATGGAGAAAATAGTTTAGGAATAGATCCCTTGAGAGACTGGAGATTAGAGTTTTATCGATGTTACCTTGCAAAGAGAAGATTTTCTTCCAAAGACAGATGCTGAAGTACTGTACAGGTCTGTGTGCTGGACATGACTGCTCGCATGAATAAAACATACCCTCTGAACATGCTGTTTAACACCCGAGGAACAACAATATCCTTTTAAGAGTAATTCCACTTAAGTAATGTGCGCTCACCAGAGTCATCCCTCCTTTCTCCATTTTTTGAGAGGCACAAACAAACGCACACAGACTTAAATTTTCAAGGGTGAGAGAATGCTACAATGCCATTAACAGCAAACACAGAGGCTAGGAGGAGGGAGGGGGAGTGATGGGATAAAGTCCATCAGATTTGATGGCATGTTGATGTAGATAATGTTTTCTCTTTTCAGCTCAGCTCACAGAGAAGAAAGCAGAACACAGCCACTTTTCCCCTCTCAGAGTCTCCGTTTTGAATGAGAGGGAGCACAATGTACAGAATTTGTGTGTCTAACATGTTTTTATTTGCACAAACACCATACCCCTTTACACATCAGAATGATTGCCTCACCATTATGTGATTTAATGGCAAAATACACATACTCTTAATACCAGTCTGGCAGAGGAGCTGGGCTTATACTCAATGGAACGGGGAAAAAAGCACACAATTATCCAGTTTCTCATGTGTTTGCACAAATAGGAGAGAAAACCCCTTAAAAAAAACTGCTCAACGCTACGGTAATTTGCTGCAGAGAAACACTGGAAAACAAATGCGTTCAGGAAATGTAGATGGGTTTTTAAGGTCTGAAAGCCACAGCTGCTTGGCAAGCAGGAGCTGCCTCCTTTTGTCTTTTATCTTCTTCTGTAATGTGCACAGGTGCTGCTTAATTCAATTGGAGAACGTTGCCATGGTTTTACATTAATATATTTCCATGTTACCATTACCACCGTTGTCATGGAGATGATAGGACCTATTTGAACTGAAAGCAGTGATGGTTTTATGGGGGTTCTGCTCTCTCTCCCTCCTCTCTGCAACTCTCTTTCATTTGGTTGCTCCATGTCAAGTCACATGGTATGCAGCCAGATTTAAGGCTTGACTTCACTGTTCATCAACACCCCCCACCCCCACGCCCCTTTATACCACTGTAGCTCATAGTTGCAAGATGCATTTCAATTCTTACATGGTAGCCAGCATAGTCAAGAATAAAACGAAATTCCCTTAAACAGTTTAGTGTGTTTTTGCTGTGATGCAGTGTATATTTAATCACTGTCTGCACATTTTACTAAAAAGAATTTACGCCTACGTTGCCCATAACTTTCATTACGACAAAGCTCAAGTCTTTTGACTGCCCAGAAAAAATGGTTACAGAGGAAAATGAGAAGGCTAATCAGGTACAAATGTTGGGTTGCACTGGAAATGGAATTTGCTCACAATCAAAACAACTACATACAAGATAGACATTTCTGTAACATATTCTTCACCGAACATATAATCGAGACATGGTTATTCCAATTAAAGTAATTGCACACTTTCTTAAAATCAATACAGCTCCCTGGTAGCGTAATTGCTTCTTTCAATCAATTTGATGCATTTTCTAGAACAAAAAGGAAAAGCAAGGATGTTCAATTTACTCAAGCATACCAAAGTTGATAGAATTGCTGTATTGGCTATTAAAGCAGGGGTTGTTTGCTTCTTCTTAAGGATTCCATGGGAATGTCTTTGGAGGTAAGTTCAAAGTCACCTTGTTATCTGTGGATTCTTTTTCGATGCCACTGTAACTCATTATATCTGCAAGCACAGGAGCAGGAACAGATTAGTACGTCTCTGAAATGAGATGCAAAATGTATAGCCATGTGCTGTACATTTACATCAGTTTCTGATAATGAATCAGCCTGCATATATATACCCGTCACACATATACACCGACTCAAACACCTCGGAAGAAGGTCCAAATAAATACAGAGAAAATCAAACAAAAGCACTCTTTGGAAACTAGGCTATACAGACAGCTTTGATCCATCGGCAAACCATGATGCAAAGCAAAGTCAAATGTGCCCTACTTCTCTCTGCATTAACTGAGCTCAAAGATGCTGAATTTTTACACATGCTGTATTTTAGCTTGCTCTGTACTATTTTGAAATAACTTTGAATTAGAATTGGGTTATAGCTGGTGTATGTCTTTTTATCTGTACTTCATACAAAAAATGTTCACGTACATGCACACACACGCACACATTTAAAGATTGACTGACAAACTTGTGTTTAAGGCACTGCCATCATTTTCGAATATTTTTCTTTATTTCTGTTTTTTTCCAGAATATTAAAAAAGAGAAGTCTGATATAAAAGCTTGGACTCGCTGCACAGCACCAAGCTTTCTGTTATTCTTATACAAACACAAAGTGACAAGATGGTTACTCTCTCTGCACACTGACAGTTCATTCCGGACTAGGAAAAATGTCAAAAATGTTTAGTTACGGTTGACTGGACTTAATTACCATCCTCTAGGCTGCCTTAGAACTCAGTGCCACTAATGGTCCCAAGCTACAGATAAAATTCCATTTGCAAGAATGTTTCAGCCATGAGATCTGATTAGCCAAATATGAAGTATTTAAGTTTCATGTAATTAAAGTAACAATTCATTGCTGGTTTTTGCTGAATAAAGAAGGAATTGCCCTATTTAAATTAGATGTAAATACAATGATTGCTGACCTTTAGGGTTTGGTTAATAATTTTGGGTAATTTAAATTGTGTCAACACTGGAAAGTGAATACTTTCATTGGCATTTCTATTAAATCCATAAAACATTGTTAATGAGTTGGGAAAACCTTAGACTGTAATTTATTTCCATTTCTTCTGATTAGGTGATTAATTTGAGTGACCAACAAAACAAAAATTTCACACAAACAGAGTGAAGCAGCATTTTCTCAAAAATCAATAAACATGTCTGTTAAAAATTGGAACAACAATAAATAAATAATTAATTTATCATTTTGATTAGACAAACAAAAGACAAATAAAACAATTAAAAAAAAAATAAGTTTTGATTGGCTGTTCAGAGTTGGTACCACAATCTGATATTAAACTGAATATGGTTTGAGTTGCTGATGGTCAGGGTGAGATAGTCTTTGTTGAATGCCAGGAAGTGAAGCCTGAATGCAGGTGTGAAAGGGTGAATGGGGGTGAAATAAAGACACTTTGAGGTGTCAACTGGGCCAGCGGAGCGCTCTGTATATGCAGCCCATTTGCATTTTTTTTTATCAATTAGTGAATGTGTGACTGGACGCCTGGTTTTTGACTTAGGGAAGGTCACCTGTTTGCTTAAGTGTATCACTGCTCAGATGAAGATATTTGAGGGCACAAAACCTTCACTGTGATTGTGTGGCTGTATTTTTGAACGACTGGCTATAATGTCGAGGTTCCAAGTAAAAATCAATGTTAAAAATGCGATCAGCCCTGCTCAGTCAAATATGAAGGTGCCATCTTTTCTCTGATAGAAATGGTGTGATGTGATTTATTCATAGCAACAGGAAAACTCAATCAAATAACATCAAATGTTTATGTAAGTCTTAACCCTTGTAATACTGAAAGCAGAACAGTTAGGTCAGATCTTCAGTATAGATGTGGATGGTCATGTTAATGTATGAAAATAGCTGAAATTATTAATGATAAAGTCGTAACACTTGTTTGGTAGATATGGCCTCCATCCTTTCATCTGGAGCATGTTTGGCCCTGCAGAGATTCAGTAACCCCATAAGGATGTGTTTATCATCCTAAGCTTATCTCATTCCGTATTTTCTTTCAAAGCTATCTTAAGATGAAAATAAGGCAGATTCTTTAATTAAAAACATGGATGAAAAGCATTTGTTTCTACATGGTGGCACAGTGGAGATCTGATTGTTAAAGATATTCAAAGGATTAACAAGCAGCAAAATCTCAAATTGAAATCAATAGAATCATTTTGAATTTCCTGGCAGGGAAGAAGCTGAATTCTGTTTGCCATTGATTTGAAGTTCTGGTTAAGATAGATGACCAGAAGGGATATTTTGCTTCTTTTGCATCTGTACATGTTTAAGAACATTTCTATCTTTAAATCGACAAAGTTGTAGCACACTGATGTTTTCTTTAGCCCAAAGAATATTGTGTTTAATGATAACAGACTTATCTTTTATAGTAATGTAGATACAGTCTCAGAAAGTGAACACACTAATAATAAATCTGTTTAATTCTTATGTTTTTATCCCAAATTGTAAAACTAAGTGGAAAAGCAAGTTATTAAGTTAACCTTTAGTTAATCTCATCTAATTATTTTGAAAAATAATAACAAGTTGACTAATAAACAAAAGGTAGATATCACACAGAAGTGAAATAAATACTTGTTCTGCAGGTGTGATCTATTTTGGAAGAAAACGTTTCAGAGAACATTTGAATCTAATTGTTGTCGAGATATTTCACACTCGACAAAATGATCAACTGTCAACCATGGCATTATGCTTCGTGGTAAAACGCACAGGAAGTTACTGCTCACACTGACAGCTGAGCGAGCTGATGTGACTCTCCCCATCCCTCACATCCATCACGTGAAAATGAGTTCATGTGCTTCTATGCTAACATAATATTCTTAAGAGGCTGACTGAAAGGCTCACCCAACATCAGGGCGGCACAATAAAGAAGAAGCCACTGACATTAATGAAAACATATACCATTTGAAACTAGCAGAAGCAATAGTTAAAAGGAAGACAGAGCATTAATTATTGATAGCAAATGAGTGGGAAACTTTTTGTTGATGGTATGGGCTATTTTCATGCCATTCTCTCAGACTTGATGCTCTTTCAATATAAAAATGCACTTACTGGAGCTGTTACCCTCATATCCAGAATTTTGTTATTAGTAATGTGATGAACAGCAGATTAAAGTGGCAGTTTTTTAATGAACCACAGAAACATCAATTTTGAGAAATTAATCTAAACAGAATGTTACATAAAGTTGACTTTCGGTTAAGAAAAATACTAACGTTTGGAAAAAACAGGTTTTACAACCCTGCATACTCAGCAGATAATTTACTCCCTTGTGATGGATTATGACTGAACATCAATTTACAACAGAATCGTTCCATGCAGAGGTACATAATAGTGTTTTTTATTTCATAGTAAAATTTCAGAATATAAAACAAGAAGCTGTCTAGTGAAGGGCGTCCATTCTCCCTCAGTCTTTGTCTTTTTGTCTGTCTTCACTTCAATGAGTCTAATATGACCTCCTCCTATGTACTGCCTTCAATATCCTTCTAACCTTCCCTCCATGCTCTTCCCCTCTCCTCATCCCCCTTACTTTGTAACCTGAATACTGTAGCACAGTCCACCAATCGATCACAGGGAGTCCTTTTTTTTCATCCTGACAATTTTCCTCTGAGGAAAGGGGGAATAATGTGAGCTAACAGTGTGGAAAATCAATGCTCCACTGGCATAGAATAACTTGGAGACTGGCTGGCAGAGAACTGGGCTCCATGAGGCCAGTGTGAGTGATAAAGCCGCCCCATGTCCCATCTCTCATCCTGCATAATATGCAGCTGCCCCTGCAGAGTTACACTCACTCTCAACAGTAGGTTAACAGTTTTATTTCTCAAATCCTGCGGATTTATAAGGTGCTACAAGGCTTTGAGTACATAATGGCTGTGTGAGAGGGACTATGTCTGCATGTTTGTGCACGTTTTGATATTGTGTATGTGCACATACATTGATGTCAGATCTCAGAAAAAGCTTTCATAAGTAGGTAACGCTTACCTGTTGGTGGCCTGGCCATTAAAATCTCCTGTGGTTTAATGCTGGTCTGAACAAGACAGCTTACTCCAAGTTGTAGCAGCGCTCTCAAAGTAACCATAAATGCCTAAAGGTGAGTCAGGTAGGATTTTATAGATATTCACTGTTTGTGAAAGATATCAGATTTATTTGTTTGTGTCCCATGATAACTAAGTATAGATAGATAGCTTTATGTAAGAATATACAATGAATTATCAAACATAAATCTATATAAATGAGTGGGAAGCTTATTAGAGAACTGTATTTCATTTTTAGGTGGGTTGGACTTGTCGTCCTTTTAGCCATAAACTGATATTTTTTAACATGATCAGGACTGACAGCGTGATCTTGTCTGAATCCTGACAACTCTGCTTTAACACCTAAACCTAATCATACCCGGAGTGAGATTGAGACAAACACCAAACTAAAATAAAACTATGT
>JABUIW010000028.1:11715309-11725713 GCA_013363375.1 Menidia beryllina
TGGAATGAGCCAAAATGGAAAATTATTCTTGGCATGTCGTGGGCTCTAATTATCCATTGAACGAATGGAAATATCCTTGATGTTGCGTTCTTAATCATCTATTGCAAGAATGAAACAAAGCTGTGTGACAGCTTTTTGGCTTGTGAATATAACAGGAAAGTGCCAAGCTGTATGTTGGAATGAGGAGTCTGAGAGCTTTAACACATACCTTGTCATCAAAAGTTTATTTGTGGCTGGATCCAATCTCTAAATACGCTTGTCTTTCTTTCTTTTGGCTTCATGAAAAAACATGATTGGCTGATAATGAACAACTGCTAATGAATAAAAGACACAAACACTTAGGCTCATAATGCTCGGCAACTATGAACACTGGCACAACAAAAAACCTTGTATTACAGGAAGTTCTCAATTGTTCTGTTGTATTTAAAGAGGTGAGCTGGAATCCTAAGAACACACTCAGTTTGAATACAGGGAAAATACAACCTCTCAAACACAGGCTGGAAGAAGGAAGAAGAAAATATCTCCCCTCCAGTTTTCAAGCATCACTTCTATGGCAAGACACAAAAAGATCTCTGCAGCCACCCCCAAACACTTAACAAATACAGAGCACAATGAAACAAATATTGTTTTAAAAGAAACTTTAGATATGTTGTGCATCACCAAATTTGACTTTATAGGAATAGCAGTGAAATAACATTACCATAAGCTTGGTGCAATGCATGCATAATAGATTGTTGTTTTCACTCTGCATATGGTAGGAGCTGGATTCGCTTCAAAGTGCACCAAATTTGCATGATTCGATGTGAGGGATTCTGGGATTAGAGAACACCACTTCCTCCCCCCACCCCTCTTTCACTCAGCTACAGAAAGGTATCACATTCCCACAGATGGCAGGAAACATTGTGAGAGTACTGCTGCTACGAATCAAAAGAGGAAGCACAGGAAAGTAAGAAACTAAATGCAGTTACATTTTGTTTTCTTTTTGCCTGACTTAATAGTTTTACTGCGATACTCGCTTTTTAATGCTATACGCATTAATAACACGTTTTTGGCATCAATTTGAATATTTGGGAAAGATTTCTGAGATCTGTGTTTAGTGATTGCAAATGTAGTTCAAGCTTCTGAGTTTTGACACCCAAGAACTTGTGATTGAAAGGAAAAGTGACAGCTCTTACAAGCACCAGGAGAGGCCAGCATCAACAGAAAACACACTCCTGTGGAGCTGCTTGATGCTGACATTCCTCACCCTTGTCTATAAACACTTAAAAATGACAGAAAGGAGAAAGAGAGGAAACATCCTGTTTGACTGTAGCCCCCGAGACTGCTACTGAACAATGTCTGGCAAACAAGAACAAAGTGTTTCACAAAGATTTTACAGCACTAGGCCATGTGGTATTTATGAAAAACAAATGGCACAATAACTGAACTGCTTCCCTACAAAGGTTGTTATTTTGTCTTATTTTCTGTTGTCTTGTTGCTTTGTGATTTTACTGTGTATTCCTAAATAACACAAACCAAGGGCACATGTTAAAGTAAAATATACTTTTATGCAAATCACATGTCAATCAGGTATGGGCTGTCCCTTTTCTCACTGGCTAACCTGATAATAACTTACATCAGGATGTCCATCTGTTGGGTGAACACCCACGCGTGCTGTCATGCATATAGAACAGACGAAATGACTGCATACATTTATATACATATATTCAATGTCACAAACTATGGAAATATGTGGAATAAGCTGAAAAGTCCATCTTTTATCTTAATGTTTTGAAACTGCACTTGGCTTTTCCCGTGGCTGAATTTAGAACAAAAACTCAGCTCCAGTAACTGTATGTGTAGGTAACTCATGCATCTGCAGCTGTGGCTTCAGATGCTAAGCTCAGCTGCACACCCCAGTAAGGCAATTAAGATTTGACCTTTTCGTTTCGGAAGAAATATGAAAAAAATCATTGTTTATTTACAAAAGTAGTCAAATTATTTTTAAGCTAAAGCGTCATCAGAGCAGAATTCCTCATATCAAATGGCAAATGTCTTCAAATAGAAATGTTGGTTGTTTTGTTCCTTTGTGCAAATGAATTCTTGTCATGTCATTACCACATTTAAGTGACTATGTGGTCATTTTAAAAACAAATATTTTACTTAAATGTAGCAGGTTACCGCATCATTTCCACAATGTCTCAACATTTATCAATTTTATTTTCCCATTGCTGCCCCCACACCCCCCTCCCCAACAACATTATTTCTTTAGTATCTACATTTCATCCTTTTACTCATTATTTGTGCTTTCCTAAATTAATGTATCATTACAGGCAAAGCTGAAAGTCTGACAAGGGAAGAAACTAGATGATCTCTGAGCAGGTGCTGGGGGGATTGGGTCTTGTGATGCCCTTGACCCAATATGGCCTGGTTGGAGATATCAGCTGAGAATCAGGTGCTCACTAAATATGCAGGAGGAAGCAGACTTCCTGCTGGGCTCAGGCCCTCATAAGGCAAACTCGGAGTTGATTTCCCTTCTCTGTATGTCACTCACTCTTGCCATCTCTATGCTCTGCCCTTGTTCTTCCCCACCGATATTGTGTACTCTGCAAAAATAAAGAATAAAGAATCACATGCACTGTATGTAGGCAACCAGGAATTTTTAAAAAAATTTTTTGGAAGGAAAAATATTGCTTTGTATGTAAACATATGTGTTTAGCCCATTCATTCAGTAGCTGAGTCTGGTATATATGCAAAATTATAAAATGTGAGAATTAAGTGTTATGAACTAAATCAAACACCAATATTTCTGACTGCTCTGTTGTCTTTACTGAGTGCACACATCACGCTGCTGAACCCTTAGTAATGAAGTTCCATCATGAAATATTAGACCAGCTCTTATGTGAGCAATTAAAGTAAAAGCCTGATCAAATGGAAACTCAGTGTCAGTCAAATGTCGGAACGTGATTGAAAATGTCCTCTTTCGCTAGCTCACCTGTGCCTCTGTAATATGAATCTTTTCATAAACAGATCAGGTTCCGTAGCTGCAGCAGAGGCGGAGATGATACTTAATCAACTAATTGACGCAGCCAAGACCTTTTCAAATGCCTGTGTTCTGTGTCATCTGGTCCCTCTCATGTTTAAGTTTAAATTATTTACTGGCCAAAGCTATAACTGTTCTCATTTAAATTATAACCTGCAACTTCTGGTTTCAGCCGCTGCAGAACAAGTCAAGCTGCAAAGGTTAAAGGTTAAACCAAACACTGATGTAGAATGGCCAACGCATTTTTAAACAGGCCAAAACTTCCAAAAAGGACTTTTGTGGCAAGAAGTCCCAGTTTTATTGATCGGCTATAGTAATAAGAGCTATTACTCGTCAGGCTTTCTGGATCAAAGGTAATTATTCATAATTCACCTTCGAAAAATCCTCTGTACCACAAAAGAAACAGAGAACACAGGAAGCAATTTAATGGATTAACATTTTTCCTGTGCCTTATGACACAATAACACAATTACCTTAAAGCTTATTGTGAAGGCGGGCAAAAAAAGGATTGGGTGACAGAAAAATAAGGCGGATAATATTCTCTAGTATATAACTTTGACAAAGTCGCAGGCTCAAGGCGTTAACCATTTCCTGTTCTTTTCTGTCACGTTACATTGAGTGGGAAGGGTGGAGTGTGGTACATCTACAGGTCATTGTTGGCTTAAAGATGAACTAAGTGACAATAATTGAGTTAAGAGGGGCTCCAAATTATGTCATGAGTGCATGAAGTGGAAAGAGTCGACTGATGTATTTTCCAAAACAATACATGCCACAGTGAATCAATTTTATTGGGAGGTGTAGGGGGTGGGGAGTCAAACAGTAGCCGTGGCTTTCACTGCAGTGCCACAGAGGGAGAATGCATACACCAAAGATAAACGACTCCACAGCAAGAAGAACCCGCTTTGTCCAGCAAAGACTGAAAAGTCAAGAAGAGGCCGTGAAAACATTCTGAAAATTTGTTCACGATGGCAAAATTGCAATTGAGTTACACACCTTTCCATGAACAGTGACATAAAAGATTGGCTTAAGCACCAAAGTTATTAAAAATAAAAAAATATATATTTTCATTTTTATAATCAGACATACACATTTATAGTCAGTACTCTTTTTCTGACATTGCTTCTTCTGTAAAGCAAAAACAACATGCGAAGTTGCTGCCGGTCAAGGTGCTTATCATTAAAAATGTGTTACTTTTAAAGTTTGTTGCTGTTTAGGAACAAGACCTTCAGGCTGTAGAAAATTATCTCTGGCTGTCAAAATTTCTAAAGCTCTTTGAATTTGGTTTGAGATTTTCCGCAGCATGGTTTATTTAAACCACAAAAGAGATCTTTTTGTTTACAGTTTCATTTTCACCATCAATGGTAAAGACCCGCAGATTTTTTACAAATTGAAAACCCTTCAGACTCTTTTTGCCCTTTCTGAGGAAGTGTTAATCAATAATCATCACATGGAGAACTACTTGGGCAATAAATTATTAGGGGCATAAATTTAAAGCAACTTAAAGGGTTCTACTGAATTTGCTACTGTTAGCTGTGGTGTACATGGGAGGCCTAAGCAAAAAAAAAACTGCAGTACCCTAAAAAGAACATTTCTGCATGTCAGCATTTTGATTAGGATCACATGAATAAGTCAGAAAGCAGGCGATAATGTGTCCTGTTTAAAATGGGAAGCTTTAGATTTGGAGAAAGGAAGGGATGTTCTGAAACACCATTCCATCATAAGAACCTTTTCTCATTGGTGAGATATGATAATAACATGGTTTGGGTCTATTTTCACTTATCAGAGCTAGGGCTGTCAAAAAATTACATTTTCACTACATAATTAACTCTAATTTTTCTTCAACATGGTATCTCAGTAAAATCTGAAAATGGAAATGATGATCTTAATCAAATTCACCTTCAGAGGTAGAGGTTAACTTATAAACAAAAACTGTCACAACGCGTTTACAAAGGACAACGGCAGTGACATAAATCTATTCATATCAATTTGGAGTAAGCAAAAATGAACTCACGAAGAACACCCACAAGATCAAGTATCTGTAATGTGCAAGAAAATCACTATTGAAAATAATGTTCTCCATTCAAAGCACTGTGTGTAGGTTCCGTTTGTGTTATGCTGCGACTATTGTCAACTCTAGCTTACTGGGACACAACTATTCTGAGCCAGATGGCATGGAATCTCATACCAGGAATTTCTGCGGGAAAATGTCAATACATGACAAGACTGTGAAGTGAATTTCAAGAGAAGCGAATCCTCCAGCACCGTGGCTCTGGGCACACAAGCACAAGGAATATGTTTTTAAAAACTGTGTGTGATATTGGGCTATGTTCCTTTCTTAACTACTTTAAAGCAATTTACATTAAAACCACTCTTTTACTTTGGGCTAAATTTACATTTTTTTATATTGTTCAGGATCACATGTAGTATGTTAAAAAAAAAAAAAGAAACTGGCACTCTGCAACTGTCACATGGACACCATAGGAAAACTTTGTGGGAGAGCACATTGATGAATCTGTGTGACTGTGGAAGATGTGACACTTGTAATGAAAAATAGATAAACAAAACAAATCTGATGCCTTGCTTATATTTGACTGCACTCTGCAACCGCCATAGCAACGTTGAAACCATGCCTGTTTTTGACAATTTGATATTACACTGGGATCTTGATACACTTTGTATAAATGCTTGCTCATTCGTACGAGTTGGGACATTTAAACAACAGTACCAATGAGATGGGTCTGAGGTACATGTTGATGTGTTGTATTCAGCATAGGAAACACTGTGCAGACTGATTCAAGTGGCAAAGGTTTGGTTCGCTCTAATCCTTTATCCAACTGAAGACTTCACTGAAGAGATACTAATTGCACACAGAATGAAAGTGGCTGCAATTATTCCTCAATAATGGCACAGATGCATTCATTTCAAAGCAAGGCTGCAGCTTCGGATTGAGTTTGCTTGATCAAGCCAGGGTCGAGGGTCTTTGTTCATTTACATTTGAGTTTTATGGATTTGTGATTCAACATTCAACACTTATTATTTACAGAATTTATGTGCAACCTCCATTTCATATTTTGATCCAAGTTATCTGCTCTCTAAACATCTGAAAACCTTGATCAAAACTAATCAGATTTTGAAAGGTCAAAGGCTTTATTTTTTTGGCTCCGGAGGATATAATTTACCATCTCGTCAGTATCTGTCAGATCACTTCTGTTAAAACCTTCATCTCCTTTACAACAAAGAAAGTGAATGTCCCAGTTTTAGAGTTGTCAGCAGTTACAGGCACGCTGCAGAGGTAGCTTCTCTAAAAAAGTTTCCCTGATGTCTGTAGGTGCATGTTGAAGCTGGGCCTCATTGTACTCAGATATATTATGACTCATAATCCATGATGACTCATGTGATGAACTAAAGTCAAGCTAGCATTCTTGATAATTTCTGATTGCTGAATTGATAGAGAACGGGCATTCTCTTTCTCCTTTTGCTCTATTTTTTATTCTTTATTCGGGGAGATGCTTTGAGAATGAGTCACCTGCATTAAATTAGTACCTTAAATGCAAGAAATACGGCCGGAACAATGACGCTAAAAGATAAAAGTAGTTTAAGATTTCAAAATCAATGTGAGAACTAAAAGTTAAAAATGTGCTGTGGACCCAGCCCAACTTTGCTGAAATAATGAGGCAACTAATGCAGAAAGTGTGATTCCATGGCTCCGAATTCAGTGAGAGAAATGGTCACATCTTACAAAAATGTCAAAGCATCGAATGTCTTTAAGAGCAATCATCTCACTACTTTTGCTGGGCTCAGAAAGTATTTTTACTTTCATTGTAAAATTCACTGAGTAGATACAGCTAAGCAAATGCTTCAATTGCGTTTGGTCAGTTGATTGTGAGCAAAGGAGGAACTAACTGGCAATTTGTTATTTTGGGCCAAGCTTTTTCCATTGTTTGTTGCAAGCCAATCACAAAAGTTCTCTGGCGTGCCAACTAAAACAGACTAGAGCTCAGGAAAATGTACAAGACAAAACTCACACGCACACACAAGTGGACATGCAGAAGCGCACAGCTTTTTCGGCATTGCGTTGATTTCAATTCATCAAAGACAGACTAACCTTGACAACAGCACTAAAACAAAATAGTGCTTAATGAGAACCGCAAAAATGTGATGTTGTCCCCTGAAAACGGGGTGCCCGGGCCTTGCCGGAGCCCATCCCAGCTGTCATTGGACGAGATTCAGGGTACACGCTCGACAGGTCGCCAGTCCATCACAGGGCAACAAGTCAAACAAGTCATGGGCAGCATTTCCTCCCCAATAATTTGATAATCAAAAGTCTGCTCTTCGATCATTGTGAATTCTTCCACTGGACATGCTATTATAGGCTTTGGATCTTCTGTGCAAAAGTTACAAATATCCATCATATTTCTAGTGGCATCATTCAAATAGAATATGTATGCGTATGAACCTTCTCAGTGTCAAGTTCCCATGTGCATGGGGGAAAAGGAAATCAGATCCTCATGTTGACACTGGACTCATTTATTGATATTTGCTGCTAACGTGTGCTGGACAAACTCAAGCCATATTACCTCTATACTTGGAGGAGCTTATTCTCTCTGTATTTTCAGGTCACTGGCTTTCATCAGATGTAAAGGCAGGGGGTGCTGGTAAATTATGAATGAAGAACCACTCTGTGGACCAAGTGGATGATGCAGATTATTCATCCCTGCTTCCTTCGATGCCACTTCACAGCAGAGGGATTTCAGACCAGAGAGATGAAGAGTGTCTTACTCAATAGTGCAAAGTAAGTAGATTACAAACTGCAGCCAGCGACTGCTATAACCCTCTGGATTATAGTCTGGATCAGAGGGCTCATCAACATTTATATGTTAGACTTTTTAAACAGATAAATATACAGACTCTGGTTTGTATGAAATAAGGTTTTGTTTGACATAACCTCTGCTGATATTTTGAGGCAGATGTTTGTGTGCCACTGAAATTTAATCTGCCTTTTAAATGTATTTATTTGTCTCGGTCAAGATATTCATTATTATCATTGTAGTTTTTTATTTAAAATTACTGTACTCTTTGCACTGAATTGGGCTGGTAGGTCACTCTGACCATTCTTTGTATGGCTGCAATAATTTTGCTTAAGTGTAGGTGTTAGAGATGAGGCCAGAGGACTGTGAACTTTAACATTCGGGTCTTCATCTTTACTTACTCTGCTTGCCATGACTACAAGCGAGCCGTTTAATGGCAGAATAAATGTTTTTAATTTGCTTTGAAAGCACAGCTGTGTCTGGCAGTTTTGCTCCGGGCTAAACATCAGCAACGGAGCCGGGAAGAATGATTGCTGCTGATCAAACGGCCCACTAGGTGCTGATGACTTTATAGGAATAGATCAACTTATGGATGATTCATTTAGACATAGAATCAATGCATACTGGTTGGCTCAAACAAGCCTTGCTGACATAAAGGGGCCTCAGGTGGCATGATGCGACATATTTAAAAAAGGTTTGCCGATGCTGAAATACTTGTGCGCACAAAACTATCCCGGTTTTTCTTTGAAAAATTGCCCTTTAAATCTTCCCTTGGTTGACCTGTTTACCTTTTACATTTCTTCTTTTTTTAACTTTATTTACCCATATTGCAGCTCACTGGGCCGTTGAAAATCACTATGTAAGTCTATAAGTCAATCTTTTTACTCAGTAACTTTTGCAAAAATATCTTGCTTTTGTGTGCCCAAATTCCCAAACTTGTGATTACAAAATGTATCTGTGAGCAGCCAACTGCACAGGACCAGATGAGAAACACTGATGTGCTAAATCTTCAGTTCTGAAATGATGCCATACTGTTTCCTGACTGTTCTGGTGGAGGGGCATGGAGACAAGACATGAGGCTGAGCTCTGATGAAGCTTAGATGGGGTGGGGGGGGAATAAAGGGGAAGTTGTGTTCGGAATGAGAGGCTGGGTGGGAAGAGAGGAATGGTGAGGGGAGAAAAGGTAGGTTGGGGTGGGGAGAGAAAGGGTGCTGAGAGGGGTCTAAGTCTGGCATAAAAGTAAATTCAAATACATTATTCATGGATCTCTGTGTCAAAATATCATTTACGTGTGCTGTGTTGACTCATGGCTGGTAAAATGAGAAGGACATGAAAAGAAAGAAAGAAGGGAAGGAAATAAACAACTCAGGAGGCTCTCTATTCTTGGAAAATAAAATAATAAAAGGAACCCTGGTGTACTCTCTTGACTTATTAGACATCAATTATTTATTGTAGCCTCTGTTGACTATTCTTTATCCATGTAATAAGCAGCTGTCTTGTCAGAGAAAGACTTGAATCCATCTTCAAAGTTTCCAGATTTGAAAGGCATTGAAGGAGAGTCGTGTGTAGTGTCATGATGCTGGAGCAGAGGGATCCAGTAGAAACAAAAGAGAATTTGTCTCTTGTTACTGACCTTAAAACTTAGCTATGGGTGTGAGGGGAACAATTTTCAAATCAATCCTAATTGCCTTGTCTAAATTGATTGAGTCTTCAGTCGTCTGTTTAAAATCTAGACCAAGATAACCAGCTCTGGGTGAGAAGGATTTTTTTTCCAGTCTAATCTTTTGAATTTCCTGTATAATGAGTGCTGCTACTGTATCATCATCAAGCCTCCTCTCTCTGTTTCAGGCCTGGCATGGTTACAATGACACCACAGCAGCCCCCACAGGTGCTCAGCAGTACTGCCAACAACATCAGCTTCAGTCATGTTTAATTACAGTAATAGTTGCTTCCAAAGCACAGACTGATTGGGAGATAAATCCAAAGAGGCATGAGAGGATTAATAGGACACTAAAGCAAGTAAAAACATTTTTTCTGCACAGGACTAATATTTTCTAATTGGCTCAGAAAAGATAAGCATTAAAAAATACAAATGAATGATGGGGGTGGAGTAGGAGCGTTGAGGGAGGGGGGGGGATTACAAATAATATAATAAACCAAACATTCAGTTACTTCTGCACACTGAGTTTTTCTATTTTCAGGAAATGTCAGGAATTTAAAGGATGTTTAATGCATTATTACACATTATTACTGGTTCAGAAACAAACACACACACACACGCACACACATATACATATATGTATATGTATGTATGTATGTATGTATGTATGTATGTATGTATGTATGTATGTATGTATGTATGTATGTAAGCATGTATGTATGTATGTATGTATGTATGTATGTATGTATGTATGTATGTATGTATGTAAATATGTATGTATGTATGTATGTATGTATGTATGTATGTATGTATGTATGTATGTATGTATGTATGTATGTATGTATGTATGTATGTATGTATGTATGAATGTATGTATGTATGTATGTATGTATGTATGTATGTATGTATGTATG
>JABUIW010000028.1:11733579-11764838 GCA_013363375.1 Menidia beryllina
AATGCCTCATATACCATAATATGAGGGTGCCTGGTTGCTACAAGGCCGCTTTGATTAAAATGTTCAAAAGCTACTTGTGTGTTGGGGTGTTTTGTTCATTTGCTCATTATGAAGGCTTCTACATCCTAAGGCACTATACAGTTCCAAACAGCAGACCTGAATTTAACCTGTTTTACAATCTGTGAATAAGTTTTCTTCAAATGATTTTGAAAGATTTATTTACATAATACGCTATGGGATAACTGTTGTTGTGATTTGGTGCTATATAAATAAAATTGAATATAATATTGAGCTTTTCTCATGTGCCAGCAAAACCTTAGTCCCATAAGGGTGAAATAAAAGTGCTCTGAAATTTCCCTGTGTTGTTACCACGTTGGTCCAATTCATATATAGCTATTTTTAAAATACCGTGCACATAAGACTGTCTGGCTTATTCTAACATAGTCTCGTCATTTTAGTTTCCTTAATTTGACCACACTCATCATTAGAATTCCATACAACTAGCATCAAATAAATGCCATAGTTTCATGGTTATTATTGTGTTATACACTTCCTTCAAACAGCAATCACATTCTATAAAGAGCTGATCTTTTCTATAAGTTACATTATTATCCCCACAAATAGCCTTCAGTCAAGTCATGAACATAAAGCATAAACACATTTCCAGACTCGGTCTGTTCAATCTAGATTAAAAGCACAACTATTCGTACTTTAACTGTTTAGGTATAATGTAAACAGATGATCATCCACTGTTTATGTGGGATAAAACTTCTGCCGACTCCTGTTCTGTTGCTCTGTGACATTGTGTTCCCACCCATTTGAAAACAGTCTGCAGTTGACCTTATTTTAACAACGTGCAGAGAGCTGCTTTAACTGTCGTTTGTGCAGAGGTCACAATCATTGACCGATCAAATATACACAGACTGTGTGGGAGGTGAAAAGCTCTGTTCAGGTGTGGTTCAGTTTATTAATAAGGCGATCATAATAAAACTCAGACACACAACTTGTACAGACTGTAACATCCCATGTGCTACTGGCTGAAAATTAGGTTTAAAAAAGTACAGCAGAGGACAGTGTGCAAACACTCCAAACAGTTGCTTTACGGTACCTTGAAACGTTATTAACTGATGCGTTAATGATGATGAGAATATTTGACTGGTCAAAGCCATTTAATAATAGAAACGTTCAGACGGTTCCCCATAACATTCAAGCATGCATCCAAAAGTCAGTCCAAAACATTTCAATGGCTGCATAAGGCTGCTTCCTAATTCTAATACAGTACACAAGCAGAAAAAAACAGTTTTGTTGGGTAGGGCATAGATACAAGTTTAAAGGCCAGACTCGGAAATGCAATGTTTAGTGTTCAGAAAACTGATTTCAGGGTCTTGGCAGCAATCGTGTTTAAAAAGAGAAAAATGTCATTCTGACAGAGTCACTCTGACTTAGTTTGTCATTTTATCTTATCTCACCCGGTGGTAGATGGTAAACAACAGACAAAAACAGGGGAAGAGAAAAGGTTTTAATCTAAACTAATTTTTCCTGCTTTCGTTGTTTTAACAGTAAAAGAACGTCTCAGTTAGGGGATGACTTTAAATGTTGTTTTCAACATATTCAATGCCATTCATTTAAAACCCCATCAGAGTATATGACACAGCTACTGTTCCTTCTGCTTCTCTGAAAAGCTGCAAAGCTTTTACTTTCCACCAAGAGGCAAAAATATACTTTCTCAGCAAATAAACCCAGCAGAAAAACATCCTTAAAGTATTTATATTCAAAGAAAAAAAATGTTCCCTCCATTTAAATAGAAAAAAAGATACAATTAAAAAAAAAAAGGGGGAAAAAAAGCACCTTCAAGTTTAAAACATTCATGCCAGTGCTGGACTCAGTCCTCCCTGAATATCAATCGTTTTCCAGTTGTTTCACCAAAAAGGAAAACACCTTTACTTGAAGAAGTCAGTGGGCCTTGTACAGCTCAGAGTGGGGGCACGCCCCTCATTTTGCGTATGATGTTGGCTATCCGCTTTGCCAGTCCTGGGTTGGGTTCTTCTATCTGAAAGCTTCGGGTCAGCAGATTGTAGAGCGAGCCGTAACCCACGGCCACAACAGTGCAGGTCAGGCAAATGACATTATAAGGCATGCTGAAGTCTGGGGTGGGCAAGTTGACCAGCAGAGGCTCCGTGTAGACCCGCATAAAATAGCTGGACTCCTCTTTACAAGGAAAGCTGGTGGAAGATGCGGAGTCTCAATGGCAATTTCAATTTCCAGACAAACTGAGCACAAAAAGCAAGTGGATAAATGCATTCAACGCAAAGAAAATTAACACTATACTTACAAGCTGCTGAAAAGCGGTTGCTCCTGAGTAATGTTTGTATCCATGGCAACAGTGCTTGGTACAAGAGAGCTGATAATTGAGGATCTAAATGTAAAGAGACTCCTTTTAGTTGTTTTGAATTTCAGTAAATCAACATTATCAAAAAAATCCTAAAAATAGCTTAGTATGTTTTTGTGTTGCTTCAAAGACAAAAAGAAAAAGATAGTGCTCAAATGTGTCTCGGAACGGCAAACCGTGCGTACCCGACGTAGAAGCCATGGTTGGGGTCGGGTGTGTACTCTGTCCATTTGAGCAGAGCCCTCTCAAACTGCACTGTAACCTCGGTAACAGAGTGAGGAGGAAGCTGGACCAGCATCTCCAGCAGGTGAGGCCGAACGCGGTCCTTAGATGGCTGGTAATGGATATAACCTGGTGGACGGAGACACTCATCAATTACCACCAAGTAATTTGGTAGACTTCCTTCACGCTCCTCAGAGTTTTGGGGAGACTGAAGGCGACTGCCAGTTCATCAAAGAGACAAATGAGGCACAATCATACATGCTCACGCTCACTCTTGGGATCAATCACCACTTGACCTAACATCCCTGTATATGTCTTGTGGGATGAAGACATACAAATACTGAGCATACAAACCCAACAAGGAGAGGAACTACCTGGGATTGAAAGCAAGAATCTGCCTTCTCTATGAGGGACTGTTGATACTATTTCCATTATCTACCCCAGATGTTTTAAAATAACAAAACCCTCCATTAAAACCGGACACTGCAATAAATAATGTACAAAAAAGCACAAATGTGTAGATGAAAATAGGTACGTGTGTTCCAGCCTGGCCTAATGGAAAACACGACTCGTGCTCTCCCCCTTGTGTTTACAAGGAAGCTGTGCAAGAAACAATAAAGCCTGCACAGAAAAGGGGTCGAATTCTGGACTGTTAACACACAAACTCAAGTCAGCTTTTTCCAAGCATTCCTACACTATATGGCAAAATATCAAACACGCAGTACTCGATTGGCAGGGAAAAAGTAGCAGCAAAAATTGCGTGGATATAACACATTTAACTGATGGATGCGTAATAGTTACTTTATACGTAACTGCTGTACACAAGTTGCATGTTGGGATGAAAGCAAAACTGCTGATGACAAAATGAAAAACTGAATTTTTATTCGAGATTTGCAGTAATGACACACCAACTCTTGGTAAAGAACTTCAAACCAAAAAAAAGAAGAAGAGAAAAGACAGAAAAAAGGAAGACTCACTGGGCTTGTTGTCCTTTCCTTTGCTGGTGACAGTGAGCGTATGGATGTAGAGACGCAGATACCAGGGCACCGAGTCAAGCAGCAGCACAGGGAACGACCGGAAAGGGTGGTTGTTGTACATCAAGGTGTGAATCTCCCCTGTCTGCAGCCCGTACCCAGCTACATAACGCTCGCCATGGAGCAAAGGGCGGAGCATGTCGCCTGCAAGCAGGAAGTGAGAGAAAAGTGCCGATGGTAGATGTGGGGACAGATTGGAACAAATATTAAATGAGAAAAATACTTTATATCCTGTAGAATGTCAAACTAAATATAGTTTAGGATTTAAACAACTAAATAGACACTATACTGTACACTTGCAGTTCATCATGTTGCATCCTGAAAAATGTTGTTGACAGTGTTCAGGCCCTTTTCCACAGCGCTGTGGTCCATTGCTCCTGACACTCACCCTCGGTGGATTTCCAGCGGATCAGCAGGTTGAGGGAGCGCATGGTGCCAAAGGTGATGGGCTGGGTCAGATCATAGACAGAGAAGGTCCGTCTGTCCCCCAGCACCACAGCCTGGCTAAGCAGGGGAGTGGCTGGGCTGAGCTCAAACTGCTCCTCCTGCAGAATTAGGTCAAAGTTGCTCCAACTGCAGCTTTTTTTTTGTCCGTTTTAAGTCATCCATATTCAACTATCAAACCTTAAAAGTGCTGTTGGATAAGATAATCCTCACCTTGATTCTGCTTCAAATAGTCCTTAAGGCTAATTCTCTACACTGAGGGGGGAAAACTAACAAACCTGAGGGTTGTCTGTGATGTCGATGAATATTTTACTGGAGGAAGCCAGTGGACATGCTTCTGTCAAGGTTCGGGAGAACATCTTGAAAAAGGACCACTCTGATGAGGAAAAATAAATAAATCAGCTGAATTAGCAAAGATCATGGGGCTGTCAATAAAACACAGGCTGACAGCAGAAAGAATGTTCCTTTTTGCTTACCTCGTTTAGCCCCTCCAGAGGTGTGAAGGTCGAAGACGACGTTCAGTGTCTGCCTCAGCTCCCAGGACGTTGTTTTGCACTGCCAGTCCTGACAAACTGGCCTTATATGCACTGCCTGGGAATGGAAACTGCTGTGGAAGAGTTTCTCTGACTTCAACAGCACAGAGAGCCCAGCCTGCAGACGCAGGACAAAAACATCAGGAAAAAAGGGTTGGCTGAAAGAAAAGGCACAGTGATGGCAAAGAAACACCCAAATTTGAATAAAACCACCTTGGATCCACAGGGCAGGAGTTTCTTCCAGGGTGTCAAATTCTCAGTGCAGACTATTTCTCGTGGCAGGGTGGCATAACGGAGGAATCGATGGTCTGTCACTTCAAGTTTAGAACAGTAAATAAAAGTCAGTGTTTGTGTAATTAAGTGCATCATGCATGATAATATAGTCTATTCTAATTGGGTCATTTCTGGACTTGTGTCTATCTTTTTGCTTGTTTCATGATCATGCAAGAACACCAGGGGAGCCTTTAACTCCTGTGTTTCTTAAATATGTCACGGCACAGCACAGTTCACTCACAACACGCTCATATACATCATTGGACAGTCTTGTGTCTGCTTATCTAAAACCTCAGCTGGGGCAGCAACATAAAGAGAGCCAGTATTATTATCAATGGGGTACTACCCTGTGTGGAAAACTGTGAAATGTGATTGAAAAGCATCACAGAGTTTAAGATGCTTCAAGAGAGAGAATTACTGTACCGTTGCCAATTCCTAGTGGTTTGAAGGAAGCACTGGGCTGAACAGTGTTTGTGGAGTCAATAAAGTTAAGAGAGGCACAGAAGATGCCAGATAAAACATTGGTCAACTCTTTCCATGTGGCATCCACACTGAAAAAAGAAGAAAGATTATGCAAAGTAAATCTACCTGGTATATTCCACATTGTTTATATCAAAATGTCAGCCATTACTGAATCAGTGGTTAATTTGATAAAATGTTGGCTGTTAATGTAAATCTAAATGATCACGATCTGTTTTGGTGGATCCAAATATATTAAAACTTAACCTTTTTCTGTTACAATCTGACAACCGTTAAAATTCTAAATCTTAAACTTAGATTCAAAAGAGGATGGGAATGCTGCATCTAAACCTTTCGGTTTGTAAGATAATGGAAACAATTAATTTTTTCTTTGTTTTTTTTAAGTAAAATGTCTTTGTTTTTGCACAGAAATGGCTGTTCTGGTGATCTGTGGCCACCAGGGGGCTGCACTCACTCAGTCACAGAGTCCTGGAACCAAACCCAGAGCTCAGCACCTGGAGGAGAGGGCAGAAAAGGCTGTCCCCACTGCATGGTCCTCCAGTAGCCCTGGGTGAAGGAAATGTGCAGCTCTCGCACTGAGAACTTGGAGATGACCTGTCCCAGGGACTTAGGAAATAGCCTGTAGTGGGACACTGACAAATTTAACAACACTGTTTAGGTGTGTTGCTAAAAAGAAACATTGCCAGCATAATTCAACAGAAATTATGTTCTCATTACATATTTTGGAACCAGTTTACCAGTCCCAGATGGTTATGAGATAATGATAGAATGACAGGAAAAAATGCTTCGACAGGGTAAACACTACAATCATGGGCACTTATGTCCCCTAATTAAGAAATGTTATTTCTAAATGTTTCTGTAAGTTACACTCATATGTGCAATCACTTAACATGTGAAGAAACATTTTAAATACACATTATACAAATAAAAATATATAAAATCCATTTAAAAAGAAAAATCAGATAACGTGTTAAATGTTGAAAGTCCAAGGAATTCTATTTCCTGTAAACTAACAGATTATCTTAACTCCAGCCACCTTCCCACAGGACCACCTGAGATTTTCAGAAAAACACGTTGATAACAACTTGATCCTTGAGTTTTACTACAGCTTCAATGTGTTTTTCACAGCAGAAAATCAATGTTTCAGAGAGTGCCTGTCGAACATCCCTTAAAGGCATGTCGGGCCTGTTAGTATGTTGGTACTAATTTTTTAGGCAACTCTTAGAATGATTGGTCCCTTCAAGATGTGCAAGTTATCTATGTCGAGTGCATTAATGCAGCCCAAAAACCATTGCAGGTGGTCTTCAAACTGTGTGCTGACAGCTCTAAAACCGCATCCAAAATTTTGAATTGTCAGATCACAAGATGATTTTATCTTTTGTTCAGTCAAACCTGAGGTATCAGTATGTACATTGTGGTTTAAATACAGTGTCTGGAAAATATTGAGACACACCCATTTATGGAACATTTTTGAAAAAATGTGTTTGATAACTTCTAACTTCAACTGGATGTTTATTTTGACTAAATGCATTGGTGGACTTGGTAACTCAGAATGGACATTCAAAGCTTTCTACAGCAGTATGTGTTTAGAACTGTTTGTTTGTTGCAACTGTCCCGTCTTTTTTTCTGCATATATCTTTACTTTAAACTTTTTATGTAGTTTGATCAATTTAATCCGATTCGAAACAAGGCTCTAAATTATTAAGTAAATAGTCGCTGCATATTGCTTTTACTTCTAACTTAAAGCGTCCTTCATTTGAGGAGTTAAGTGGCAAATGTTGCTGTGCTGCTACCAGTTAGCTCACCTTTCTTTCCTTTCGTAAAGTCCGTTTCCCACAGGGTGCGGAACTGGAAGCTGGCATAAATGTCTCCGGAGTGCAGCGGTCTGATAACCAACTCCTCCTGCATATCGTCTTTGGGTTGCGGCATCGATGCCGGGACCGCCGTATGAGAGGCAGAGGAGTCGTGTTTGTCGGCTGTGGCATCGCCGGGAATCACTTCGTTAACCTCGGTTGCATCCCACCGCCTCTCATCCACAGCGGGTTGCTCGGCCGGTTGTTTCGCTGACTCGGGCGGTGCTTGCTCATTCTCAGCCTCGTTGTCATGGTTGTCATCGGTAAGTGTAGTTTCCTGGCTGTCGGAAAGGACAAACGCCGACAAACTAACAAGAAGAAACAGCCAAACCAAGTGACTGCACCTGTGAGCTGCCATTTTTTAGCCGAGGCAGCGATCCACTTCCTCGTTCATGCGTCATATGCCGAACCAGCCAATGGGCTGCTTCCATTTGGAGTCCCATTGCTATGGCGTAGAAATGCTTTGTTTTCTGCAAAAATAATTCCACTCTATATTTTACAACCAAAACAATTATTACTCGAGCCAGCTGACTAGCTATATATATTTCTTAATGTATTTTTCAATCAATTTGCTTCACATCAGTCATTTTGATAAAGTTATTAAAGCAATTAAAGGTTTTGAATGATCTGTTTATTATTACAATATACTGGGTAGGCTTTGTGAATTCAGCCACGTCGTTAAACTCCTTAACAGCCCTGGAATATGTAGAAGGGTAGGCCTATGTCAGACGTACACCATCAGCTGCTTACATCACGTCCCTCTAGTAGGTCATACTGTCATATCAACATGCCCATTTATGAAGCATAACCACTTAACTATATATAAGCGACATGTGAGCTCTCAGATAATTTGGCCTATTATCTTTGCCCTACCCATACGATAGGAGCTGATGTAGCAAAGCTCACACATCCTGAATAAATGAAGCAACAGACGTGAGTGAGGTGTTGATACATGTTGGCTTGAACCACTGAATACTGATGGTCAATACAAGTAGATTTAAAGCATGCTGGTAACTTAAACATGGACTTGTGTTTTTGGAGAGGGATGCACATCATCATCAACCCGTTGGCATCATCGGGGGCATATCACCCCTCCCATATCCACACATCGTAGCACGCAGACCAGACAAACGCGAGCGCATACACACGCGTACATGCGCGCGCGCGTAATTTCAGCCCGGCCATGGCTCCCCGGTAGATGCTCAAAGCGGCTGCTGTCGGAGCGAATTAAATCTATCCTCTCGCGCTGCTTTCCTCCTGACCTTGCCTGCCTCCGGTTGGGTTTTCAATATTTTATTCAGGATTCCTGCGCTGTCTCCCCATGGCTACATCGGATGGACTAGACGGCTGTCTGCAACGAGGCAGATCTCAAAGTGACCCGAACATACTCACCGAACCGGGCATCGATTTGGCTCATGGCACAGGTATGAGGGTTGTGGCATTATCTGTTCAATATTGTGATTATTTTTACGATGATTTTTTCTCGGTAGATTCGTGTTTTTATTCTGCTGTTGCTTTGATGGAGCGAATGTGCTTGCTTGCCCAGTGGGATGTCAGAGCACCAAGGGACAATTAGCGCATATGCTTCCAACGCTGGATGTTGAATATTGGCCGTGACTCTGAATTGTGGAGCTGCAAATTGAAAATTAATGTGCCATATCGCCGTTCATAAGTGGCTGCATTCCTCGTCAGATTTGCGTATGATAAAGACGCCTGTAGCTCTCTGCTTTGGTGCTGATGCAAGCAGCATTTTTTGCCATTGAATACATTGACACTGATGCGTGCAACATTTACTGTATCTTGTATACAAGTGATCGAGCCAGCCTTGGCTTGAATACTTGTATTTAGCATCCCAAAATTCACAGGCATGGATGATACGTGATGCCAGACTAAGCGTATTTCTCGTCTTACTGAGCTACCCTATACAGTCCTTTCACTGGGACACATCAGTCTTCGCTTACGCTGCGATGTGTTGCATTTTAAAATGGTACATGCAAATCTAATGGTAAGATGCCAGAACCTTAGTCTCTCCGCTGACATCCCCACCCCCCTTCTGCTGTCCCCCATACTGAACTGATGACTGGTTCTGATCAATGTCCTGCTGTCCACGTGATGGAAGGTGTAGGTGAACATAACCCAAAAACTGTACATCTTTGTACTCTCAAGGAAAAATATCCAGGCGCCTGCAGTTCTTCTCTCTGATATGGAACCCCGGTTTGTTTCTCTGTGGCCTAGTCATCTCAGTGCATATGGCACAGGCTAATGAAATGATGATTCATTAATAACGAAACATCAGGGAGCAGTCATGTTCCTCACTTCTGTAATGAGGCTCTTTAAGTGTTTGCCATTGGCTTTCGGTCTTAAAACCGTTCATATAGGCTCACTTGAAAACACATGGTTTTCGTTTTTACGTAAGTGAGGCTATTTCTGGTCAAATTGTGTGGGCTTGGAAAGAGTCATTGGTTCCTCCCACACGTGGTGAGTTTTACGCACATGAAGCAGGCTTGAGTGAATGATTCAGAAAAAAAAAAGCAGTGTCGCTCACCTTTCAACTGGTTTATAATGAGACCTGTAATTCACACCTGCCTGCACTCATCAGCTGGCCATTGCACATTTTTAACGGACGCTTGC
Organism: Menidia beryllina; assembly: GCA_013363375.1. Classification (NCBI taxonomy): domain Eukaryota; kingdom Metazoa; phylum Chordata; class Actinopteri; order Atheriniformes; family Atherinopsidae; genus Menidia; species Menidia beryllina. The sequence continues at coordinate 11,743,439 of JABUIW010000028.1, forward strand.
TGGACTCAGCCCTCCCAAGGATGGTTTAATTCACACATAGGTGAATGTGATGATGTCACACTGGGTCTTCGCCACACCTGAATAAACAACGCAGCAGTTTGGCAGGTCAGCCATGCCAGTGATGAGAGCTGAAGCTATCAGCAAACATAAGAAAAATCCAGAAACAGTCACTTGCACAAGTGTAATCCTGTATAAGATGTGAACAGACAACACAGATGAAATACAGAATGGATACAATGGTCACTGCAGTGACAATGCCAGTGTCTGGTGACCTAAAGTACACATTGCCCGCCCCCTTCTCTGTGTAGATCATCACTGCACCAATGTCTGGGGCACCGGTCTTTGCCAAAGGATTACTTTGGCAAAGACTGCCTTTTCCCCAGCACAGTGGCTTGTGCAGCTGCAGAGGCTGACACTGTATTCGTCTATTGACTGAACACTGAGAAGTCAAAAGACAAAAGCAGTTAAAGATTGCAGAGAATCAGGGCAGTGTTTCCTTATAAATGTGCTAATCAAACAACATGACACTCAGACACTCAAGTGAGCATTTTTTCATCTATTATCACAAGCAGGAAAAACACCACCGGATTTGACTGTAGTGCTTTCTCTTAATCTGCTGTCATAACCAAACTGAGATATCCCATTTGAGGTGCAGATATACTCCAAATGTTGTAAGAAGCATAAGAGCAGGAGTATGGAAGCTTGTTGTGTCAGTTCTTCTTAACAAACATTCCTTAGAGTCCCCTGCTAATACAAAGTCACTTTCACTCAAAGCTCCACTTAGTCATAACAGAGTGAGGACCCGGGTGATGGGCTGGAGAGGGCACCTTGAAGGCTTGTGGGCAGCAGAGCTTGTCCAGGCAGGGTTGTCCCTGTGGTTTTAATCCATGTGGTAACTTCACTGTGCTATAAAGAGATTTACACAGTTGGAAAAGTGTGAACACGCATGAATAACTGTGGAAAAATGGGTAAAAACGTTTATCAAGACTAGTGGAGTTACCACATGGAATAAAAGAGGAAAAAATACTCAAATACAGTTAGTATATGCCAGAAAATAAAGAATGTGAATATGTTATCAGTTTAGGGTTATAGATAAATATATACTTATTTTAGTATGTTATGTTTATTTAGAAATACCTTTTCAAGCCTCTCAGTGCCAAAGTGGATGTTTTTACTTGATTGTGGTCAGTATAAATCCAAATAGATTGTATATCCAAACATTTGACCAGTTGCAACTATTATTCGAGAGAGTAATTGTTTTACACCTTGAACCCAGCCCGATAAATGGTCTATCCCAACCTCACACCAACAGCTCGGAGTTTTATAAGCCTCCTTTCCCTCCACTGTTTGTAGTGGTACCAGGATAATCCCCCTGGATCACCAGAAAAAATCTCAGGGAATTTCAGGTACGAGACCCCCACCATAACAAATTAGGGAGACGTATCTAAACCAACAAAAGCTGATACCAGGGATGACAGCTTTCATTTTGGTGATGACTCACCCCAAAATTACAGAAATTTCATGTAAATAATTCCTCTCTTATAGTCAGGCCTTGAGCAGTAAGTATGGGAAATTGTGCGTCAGAGGATCTTACATAACGTGTTACCCATTTAATGAGGCTTTCTTTAATATCATATACACAAAACAGGATTAATGCCACAGGAATTCCTTATGTAACCATGATTTCAAACAAAGCATTCAATTTTAATGAGTTGCCTTACACATTATGATAATTGTGTTCTGTTTCAAAACTCCCTTTCTTTGGGATACAGTATATGAACCCGGCCAATGTTCCATTCTGTAAGGCATTCCGGGAAAGCACTAGTTTCAGGTCGGCCTTCACATTTTGGAAATCTGAAAAGCTGAAACTCTGTTTTCAGAAGACAGACGGTTTTAAGATGAGAAAACAACCCAGCCTGATGGGACTGACAGGCAGCAACAGGACAGATTTCTGCTGTCCACCCCAAGAGGAGACAGTGATGCAACTCAAATGGTTCGTGGGTTGCATCTTCATTGTGTGATCCACAGGTAGACAGATATGTGTAAATATGGTACATTACTGTTCTAAAGGGTTTGCTTGCAGGGCTGTTATTTTGGTCTGGTGTGGATACAGGGCAAAATTGTTTGGTTCAGGGTGGAAGCTTCACATTTACGGTGGCCACGGAAACTTAAGGGCAGTATCAGTTTTCTCTTCTTGATGCTTAACCAAGAAAATGTTAAAGTCCTAAACTTTTTTATTCATTCTACAAAGTGATTGGAATTAAATCCATTCCTAAAACAGACTTACAGTATCTGGGAGGACAGTAACACACACAGAAATGTTAGAAATGTCCCTGAACTGGCACAAATCCACTACAGGTAATTTCTGACTTTCTGTTTCATTAGGGAAGCTGTAATCCACGATGGTGTCACCATTCCTTCATCACAGTCAGCTTTAAGTGAACTGTGAGTCAGTGAAGGCCACCAGTTACTAATAGCAGTGCCTACACCAGGCTTAAGACAATCCAGACTCTTTTGTTTCGTTCCACGATGGTGGAATGACCCGCCAGTACAAGAAAAGAGGCATCCCTGTCTACCTTCAAGAAACTCTTGAAGACTCAGCTCTTCAGAGAGTATCTTCTACCTAAACTCTTACCCTGTACCTCCCCACCCCCTCTGCTAATCTTTCTGTACTTGCCTCTATCCCAACACTATCACCACTGCTTCCTCTGGCAGAGTCTCACTAGTGATTTCCTTCTATGTAGCTTATTGTTAGTAGATGCTAACTGTAAAGTTGTATCTGCACTGTAAGTAACTTTGAATAAAAGCTGGAAAAAGTACTCATCTAAAGGAAATAGCCAACATTTGCATACAAAGTAACAACTCAGATTGCAACTCAGAGATATAACTCAGATAAGTTGAATGAATTATGAGCATTACATCAATTTAATTTCTGCTGAATTGCAAAGGACACGTATGATTTATGAGGAGCTGCATTTCATATATAAATAAGTTGGTTCAGTTAATGGCAGCTACACACTGGAAATCAGTGGGAATAAAGAAATGACTATTTGAAATCCCACAAAACACACCCCTTCTCTTAAATTATAAAGAGAAAAACAAATTTAAGGGACTATTTTCCCTGCACAGGATATGCTGGGGAAGGACTATAAAAAGTAAAGCAAATAAAGATCTGAAGCTAAAGTTTCTGCAGAGGTCAACAAAGTCACCTGATGCATCTTAGGTCAAGGGCCATTATGTTTACAGAGAAGAAAATGGCACGATTCATTAGGCTTATATAGGCTTAACATTGCACATTGAAGTGCTAAAAAATGGCAGCCTCTGGAGATGTATCTTACTTTGGATGAAGCTTACTGTATTTCAATGTGAGAAACAAAGTTCTCAGGGGTCCATTTGGCAAGGAAACAGAGGACAAAAACGTTATCTTCCTGATGTGCTTTTGTTTAAGAACATATCAAATGTGAAATTCACTGTGCAATTTTAAAATGGGCATATAAAGTTATAGGAATTTCTTATTATTTCAACTACAAAAAGGGGTGTTGTATGTTTTCACTCAGTATATGTGCTTGATTTGTGTATTTGATTGATTGTATTTAGTTTTTTAATGAAATGTGAGATTTTTTAATCCCAAGCAAATATCTATAAAAATGTATAGATCAGACAAAAGTATTTCTTCTTTGATGCTGAAACCATTTTTAAATATGAAGAACTTTTCATTGCTCACTGTTTTGTTGATCGTCTAATTATGTAATTAACTACCCTGTCAGCACCACATATTGGATTAATCATCCTATCAGCTAGTATCACAGGTTAATTAATTTCAAAGTTTGCTCATCACGATGTCTCGTGAGCATAAACAAAAATCTTGACGGGGTTTCATGATTATTAATGTGATGTGACAGAAAATTCATAGAAACATAGACGCCAGAAACTCTCGCTTGTTTTAGTTCCAAAGGAAATGACGGTTTAAAGAGTGTCATGTGTACATCTTCACATGAATAAAAGGAAGGCTCTTTTCATCCCTCTTTGTTTAGCTGAGCTGGATGTTGCTGTAAAAGCACTCTCACATTGATGCCATCCAGCACAAAAAGGATAACAATGTCTAAAGCCCCGCATCCATCCTTTTCCCTGTGGATGCAGGAGCAGATTAGGAATTTGACAAGCCATGTGTTGCTGCGGCTGTCGTTTCCATGCACACACCTGTGTGCCTGTGTGCTTTCTGGCATGTGCATCCACGTGTGTGTTTCTCTTCAGAGAAACCGGGTGGTTTGTGCAGACTGTGCAGTTAAAATATAAGAGAACGGGCTAGACGGAGCTAGTCAGACGGTCCCACAGCCAGCCCTTGGAGAACAAAGAGCTGAGCAGCACTGAACACCTGGTGGAGAAACTAGTTTAAAGGCAGCATGAAATTGAGCTATTTAGCCTCTTAAGAATGAGGTTAAATGGAGTTCGGGAAGTTGCACGGTGCATGATTAGAGCGGTAAACTCCTCTGGGCATTGACTGTGGAACAGTGGAGGCAAAAAAGAAAGACAGGAAACCAAATAAATGAAGCAGCAAGATAAAAGAGAGAAAGATATAAGGGGGTAGCAGCTGTTTTTTTCGTTTTAACTGAATGTAGACTATCAGTCTAGAGGCAAATATTAGACTAGATGGAAGGTGGGTTTAGAGTGCAAAGCTAAAACACCTGGCCCAGAATTCCACTGCATGATACAGCTGCATTAAGAAAAATCAAAACCATCTTTTTGCGTGATTTACGGAATATTTTTCTTCAATATCCTTCCTCTTCTTGTGTCATTGCTAATTTGATTTAGTTTACCTCTTCCTTGAGGGTAAATCACTCATTACAACAAAGTTTGTATTGAACCTGCAGAAATTCCGATCTGTAGATGACGTGGTGAAGACCTTGTAGAGGACATTTGTACAGTATATATACATATATATATGTTGTTCATGCTGAAGTCAGATCTTTTGAATCTTGGTATTTTGACATCCTGAATCTGGAACATTTACACCATCTTTCCCCTCTTCCGCTTATTAACCTCGTTCCATATCTCATACAAACACAAAAGTTGGCATATTTCACCTATCACACTTGTTCACAGCCTCAGCGTCCCTCTCTCTTAATGAACCTGCCAGCCTGAGTCTGAGATGGATGTTGAGGGCCGAGGAAAGTTCTGGGCTTCATCAAAACAGTTCGGGACAAAGAAAGAAGGAAGACATGCAGGAAGGAGGGACAGGATAAGGAGGGAGGGGGGACATTAGGTGTGATACATTGCTAAGGTGGCAGACTGAATCAAGGTAGAAACAAGGGAAAGTGGTAGGAGGCCTTTTGTATAATGCTTAATAGCCACTTACAGCACAGTCATATTGAATATTTCTGCCGGAGGCCTCTGGAGAGATGGTAAATGAGATATGTAATGCAGCTAGATCAGATAACTGCACTAAAAGGAATCCAGTCATAAACCGAAAATGAAGTGAAGCTTTTCATTTTGTTGTTAGACTCTCTGTGCGAGTTATAAATAGAAAATGAATTGACGGTTAGAGCAGCTTTGGCAAAATTTGAATTCACTTCATATAGCCCTGATTCAAAGTTCATTCAGTTCTGTAACTTTTCATTAAAGTTTTTAAGTGGGGAGTCATTCCCAAATCAGTCCGACTGTGCAATAATAAAATGTTAAGTTTTGCGCGGAAATTGATAGACAGAATCCAGAGATCATCCAAAAAGCAGTACACAGAGAAAACAGTTTCTGACCCAATAACCAGATCCATTCACAAATCTCTTCTTATTGCATCGGGGCTTCCATACTCAGGTCCCTTTTATAAAGAACGGCCGCTTACTATTTCCTGGATCCTGTGGTGACATCAATTATGTTATCTCTGTGACTAATGGTCCTTGAATTATAATTCAGTTGTATAAAGTGAAGATCAGCGACAGGAATTTTCAATTTATCGCCAATGCATCATCACAGTTGTCAGTAACTGTTGAATGATCGTATAATTTGAAGGTGAGTTGAAATGATGATAACTCACTAAGATTTAATCTACACTTTTGATCATTTCAGTGATTCATTATCATTCATGAATTAAGTATATGACAAGGAGATTGATCAATTAAATGTCCTTTGCCACTCTGCTTAGATTGAAAGCACATTTTGATCTTGAGATGTGGCCATCTAGTGTTGTTACAGTTGGCAGGTTTCTCAGGTGAACCCAGTTTACGAATGATAGACTGGGACTGAGTCTTGGACACATTACAGCAGGAGAAAGCAGCATGGACGGTGCTGTCCATGGTGCTGAAGTTCATTCCCTCCTTCTGCAGAGGGCTGCTGAACCGAGCAGAGCTGTGGTCTGTGTACTGATATGGATGCCCTGGATCACAGATGCCTTGACTCAGCTGAGTCTTTAATCTGCTGGGAAAGAGGCCCAGCTTTTACTTATTTATTTATATGTTGTCTTGCATCAGTGACACATCAGCAATAACTGCACATCTAAGCATAAATTCCTTTTAAGTTGATCATCTCATCTAATTTATCTAAATACACTAAAAGCTCAAATTCAATCTTTTAAAAAAAACACTACTGGAAATGAGAATAGGTTAGAATTCAGTTAATTCAAAGTTACGACATGTCTGTTTGCAATTTCTCAATCGGCACATCAGATAATGTGCTATATGCATTATGATGTAATGTATTTCATATCCCAGCAGCTCCCCTCTGGTGTTGAGCAGCTGCTTCGAAGCATGTGTGATCACACTGAAGAAAATGTTTCATAAAACCGACAAAATCAGTCGGTTTCCCAGTCTCCAGTTTCCCAGTCACAATTTAATTTCCTCAGTGGAAACTCCACATATATATCCTTACATTACATAACAGATGTTAATATCATAGGTATTATTATATCCTATAATAGATTCACCACTACCTTCTATACTGTCAGCAGCATTCTATTTTTTTCATTCACCTTTGTCTTCTTTTCCTTGATTTGGACTAATATAATGATTTGTTAGAGATAACTGGGGCAGTAATCTTGTTCCCATGGGTCTGCACAGATTGGCATCAGAAAAAGAGCAGTGTGCTTGTGCTCTTCCTTTCCTTGCATCACCTATCTGAGGTCCACGTGACACTGTGTATCTGACAATACCATAGGAGAAAATGTCATGCTATTTTTAACCCAGCATTATGATTTCCTTAAGGAGTAGAGGCTTGCTTTCCACAAGAATGGAGAGTCAGGTAGTTTCTCACACGCCTTGCATTTTTCTACACACACGTTACACTACGAATGTGGCAGGTCTCCTTCCTGTTGATCTTTGTTTTCAACTGGCAGTGCTAACATTGGTGATTAGCACAGTTCCCAGCACATTTTCCACTGCCTTGTGCTCCTGTCCCTGCAGATCAGTGGGAGCCCACTGCACTGAAGCACTCAGCTGCTGCAGCGAGTGTAGACACAAAGCCTTCTCTGTTCAAACACATTACGCATGCAGCGAATATTTACTCCCATGTGCTTTCTCTATCACAGACAAAATCACTTTTAAAAATGTTCAGGCGCTATCCCAAATCAGTGGAAATAACAGGAATAAATTACACACCATTACACGCCCACCTGACTTTACTCTACTCTCTGAGATCTATAGTTAGCTTCATTGACTGCAGCCCATTCCAGACCAGCAGCTTAACTGCGTGCGCAAAAACTCTCTGAGCACTGGTTGCTTTCAGGAAATTATGAATGCTCATATTTCTGTTTGACTGTTATTTCTAGGGCTTATTTGGATTTAATAAAGACTAGAGGAAATACCATCGCCAAAACCTTGTTCAAGGACCCTTTTTTTTCAAATCAGTCGACAAAAACACATTGACACACAGCCTCTTTTGCTGTCCTTTTATGATTAAGCCATCTCAACAAAGAGGCAATTCTTTTGCAAGGGAGCTATCTAAAGATTTAAAAATAACTCATTGAATGAATATGGATCTTGCAGTTTTCTCAAATTAATGTGATGCAGAAAAACCCGAGATAAGGGTGGACCAAGACTTCCATTACCTGATTGGAAGTCACTTTCTGCTGGAAGAATATGATTTTTAGTTTCGGAACACAGCCCATAAATTAACTGTGGACTGACATTCTTCCTGGATACATTAACAGGTCTCTCTCTCTCTCTCTCTCTCTCTCTCTCTCTCTCTCTCTCTCTCTCCTGGTGCTAGCTTGGAATGACATTTTCGTCTTACCCTGCTGTGGGTGACAGGACAAGCACTTTTAGCAGGAACATTTTCGTCCTACTGGTTGGAGCTGATGGCTGCAGAAGGCTTTTACAATGGGTTAAAGACAGCTTTTCCCTTTTTTTCTTTCCTTTTCTTAGCATGAAATGCAGAGGCATGTCTTTGTGTAAATGTACTGTGTGTATGACATTGTGTTAGTGATACTGGATCACAATGGAAGACAAAAATATTTTAGAAGCTAGATTTTTTATCACAATTCACATGAAAAAAGGCATCAATTTAATCAGTTTATGCATGACTTGATTTCCAATAAAAATGATCTGTCAGTTGTCTAATTGTAAGTATTAGAATGAGTCCATTTAAAAATGTAGTACTTTCACCAACTATCTGAAAGCCACTCGACAAAAAAAAGAGCTGTGGGCTCGTAGCTTAACACACATAATGCTGAGGCTGCCCAGCGGTTGTTTCAAATTTGAGGAATACACCTCAATTACAGAATTTGTCAAAATCCAGACTTATAATATGCGCAAATAACTTCTGCAAGTAGTTCCATTTTGGGAAAATGATTTTTGAGCCTTATAGCAGAGACCCCCCACAGTTTAATGAGTTTGTTCTTGTTCTCACATCTGCCTGTTCAATGGAGCTCATGACAGTCTAAATAGAGCAGCAGCCTTTCATCAGAACATTACGTTCCAAGTCGTTCCCACTGATGCTGCACAAACGGCTTAGAAGCAAAGCCACCCACTAGTCCTAATTCTCAACACTAACATATGGTAATAAACAAGGGCCTCCGGCATTTCCTATTGGCTGCTGGCCTGGCTGACATCATTTCACTCTTGTTGCCAGCAAGCCCACATGCTGGTGTTTCACACTTGCCTGTAATCACTTTGATGATCTGGAGGCTTGACCTTTGCAGACTCATGTATCCAAACAGGGTATCGCTCTGTTCTCACAGAAATTAGTCTGACTTACAAATACATCAGCACAATCATGCTGGCTAATTTCTTACATGAGGACATCATTTCAACTTGTTCAGGCCAGTATTAGAAGCTGATACAAATCAACTGGTTTTCTTGAACTTTCTTTAGCGGAAAGATAGTGAAAAAAATCTAGTTTACCTTAAGAAATGTTTTTTGATAGAAACAAGTTCACACATTTTATTTCCAAAGCTAACGATCCCATTAAATATTGATATTATCTATTACATATGCAGTTTATCATAAAACCCTTCAGTCGGAAAAAAATGTGTTTTTGGAATCAAAATGGTCTGTGATGGAATAAAAACCTCTTGTCATTACTCCCTTCACTAAACAGGAACAGTTCATTATGTTTGGGCTACTGTTTGAAAAATGACCAATCTTTACTTTCTAATAAGGTACTTATAAGAGAGTTAAAAAATGGTAAAAAATGGAAAATGGAAAATGCAAGGACATGACCTCGGTGTCCCCAGCATTTCCTGTCATTCTCTGCTTAATTGATTAATACCAAAGTATGGTAGGACACCATTTAATTAAAGAAATACACTAAAAAGAAAGATCTATTCCCTTTATTGATTTAATCTACATGTGTTGCTGAAGTTATGTAGGAGAAATACTGGTTATAGATGTTTGTCTGTGGTGTATTTAGAAGGAATAAATCTAGAAAAGAATCAAGTGGGTGACCGATCGTGCACTTTTGCCATATCCACGACGAGTGGATAAATCCTCAATTATAATGAAGTTATTAAGGTTCCTGTTTTTCTCTGTGTCATTTAATAATGTAGAACATTAGTATTGTTGAGCCCTTGCAGTGGCCGGGACCCTGAGGCAGAGGGGCGACAGACAGATGGCAGCACAGTTGTAAAGCCGGGGGGGGGAAGATAGAAGGTTAGCAGCGGGTAAGGAGGTGTTCCGTTCAAGGGCACATCGTGAGTGACTTGAGAGGAGCCAGGAGGATGGGGTCCACTTAGATCTGTGAAGGTGGTAGAAGTCAAAGAGGGGTTGATGTTATTTTTATTCTGTGATGTGACCAGTGAAGCAAACACAAAGTTCAGAGCAGGTCCAAAGAGGTTTGGTTGGCTGATGCTGCACACTAGCTTTTTCCAGCTAGGTGATATGATGACATGCTCTCTCCCACGAAGCTATAAGATTGTACATGTTTTTACAGTCTAAATTTAGATCGTTGGCGTGCCGACATTTGCTAATTAGCATGACACACAGAGTCCATCATTGGCTGTTGGCAAAGTCATTAGTTTTTCTGTAACAACCGAAAATAAGGGGGTTGGTGCTTCAGGAAATGCAAAGAAATCATCTAAGCTTTAGCATTTTTGGCTGCAACCCCTTACAGTGCTAATCTGTGATCTGATGATCATGTCTTAAATTATGGGCCAAAAAAAAGGCCACATCAGAGTAATGGCAGCAAGTTTTTGGGTGTGGTTATGTTTTTTTCATCAGTTTAAAATGGCAGCAGGTTCTACATCTTTGTGGTCCTTTTGTGACATATAATGTTGAGATGAGCATTAAATACGCTTTTACCGCTTCAGCTGAGTGTGCCATCTGGCTTGTTTATTGGCCGATACTCTGCTTGAGAGCTAATGTGTGATCTGTCAGTTAATTGTTTATTGGTGTGTTTTTGGTGTGGATCTAGTGCCTCCATGCTAACTGATTTTTTGTGGGCTGTGTGCTTAGATTGTTGCTTTAACACATTAACATTTCATTACTTACATGGGAGATGCAATAAGATATTTGACCGATGCAATCAAAACTGAACTTTGCAGTCATTTAAATGACTAAAAAACATTATTCAGTGGGACACAAAGTAGTTAATATTTGGTGGATTTTATTTCCACCTCCAGACCTCTTAGTTGTGATTTTAACATCTGGATAAGAAATAAGATGTATAAATGCAATCAAATAATGTAAGATGTACTGAAAACATGATTTTTTTTTTTCAAATAATTCTTTCATCAGGAAGGAAGGGAGGAGAAGTCATGGCCGAGACTCCAGAATGAATGCTTTGATGTGAGCAAGCAGCTCAGGTTGTGGCAGAACACATGCATGATTCATCATTTTTGTGTCCAGAGCTTAAAAAGAGAAGTCAGATGTCTCTGTGACTCCCTAAATGCTTCAAATGTAACTTGTCTTACTTTTGCTGATCAGGGATTCTTGATGCTGACTTTGCTTACACGTACAGATTCCCCTATATACTCTGGCATGCTGTCAAAAAATAAAGTGTTGACACTACCATATGGTGGCTGAATGCTTGCGATACGAACAAAATCAGTCTCTGCACATGCTTGTATCTTTGCTGGTACCATTGTCCATTTTTATTCCAATTAAGGATGAATTGATGATTCCGCTTTTTATTTTAAGGTCGACCTTTTAACGCAGTCAATAAATGAAATAATAAAGCTCCACAAACGCAAGCATCAGCTGACTCAGTTCGTCTCAAACAACCTGGGTGCTGAAACTGTGCTGCTAATGTTACCCCGCTACTCAGGCCTACTCCCTGGCACCGAATCTGAAGATGGCACAGATTTTTAGAGTTGCTGTCTTTGTTCAAACACAGCTCTGAAAACAAACCAAAAACAGTGCAGAGCAATGGTGAATCGAATGTTTCTTTCTGTATTCATTCGATTTGTGAACTGCCAACAGTTTCACAGTGGAGGTTTTTTTTTTGTTGGTTCACTCTCCGTTTGTGAACTTGGGATGGGGGATGTGCTCGGCGTTTATGTGGAGGGAGATCTTATGGCCTGAATGTGCTGACAAGCCTGTTAGGTGAGGTGTGGCTGCTGGTGCCACACATTACGTGCTCACTTTTAGTTTTCTTTGCCAAGTCTCACCGTCAGATTGCTCACCTTGTTCTGCTCTTTAATCATTTCTGAGTTTGAATTGCTCTAATGGAATGATGAGATAATCACCTGCTGAATCCCCTTGAATTTTCCAGCATTCTTTATGTCTTTTATTCTATGTTTTGTACGGTGAATCAAATCTTTTTTAATGTCTGAACCCGTGACACCACCCCCTGGTTATAAAGATAATTTCTTGGATAGAGGAGTAAACTGACTATTGGTCCATGTTTGATCATGACACATGGTTCAATTAATCCTATTTGCATTAGCATATTATTAGACTCGCTCATCATAAGCACATGTATTCCATTCATGCTTATCTGACACACATTTTGATATCCATCCAGCAGATTAAGGACAAGTCCTTGTTCATTTTTTCACCTGACTGCTTTGGTCTATACAGATTATTGTCATTTTCTCTGAATAACCACCCCTTTAATTAAAAAATGAAGTTACTTGATATGCATTATAAATAGCTATGCAGTGATTGGACGAGGCCAGATTCTCCAGCTAGCTCTTCCGTATAGCAACAGCCCCCTCCCATCTCTTCTTCTCGCCTCTTCTCCCTGGAATCCCCCTCTTCTCCTCCTCCCTCCCATCTCCTTTCCTCTTTCAAAAATGCAGACGGACCTCCATGTGGCTTCACCACTTTCCCACAATGCACCAGTTTTAGATGCTGCCACCGGTTTTAGATAGCTGTATGGGTAGTGGGGGGGCTTCTTACCCCTCCCCTCTCCTCCAAACTCTAGCCAGACTTGCTCCGCCCCCTCAGCTCCCCCTTCTGCAACAGCATCTGGATGTGGTCACCATGGCAACAACGAGGGGTCTGACCCCACCCACTCTCCCTTTCCTCCTCTCTCGACACAGTCTCTCTCCCTCTTACATAGACACGGCCCTGCCGCCCCTCCTATACCCCCTCTCCTCCTCTTCTCTCCGTTTTCTCTGTGTGCGACTGGCCACGTTTCCTTCAAGCTTGACCTGGATTATGTGTGAGCCACCACGTCTGTGTGATGTGGATACAGAGAGACATGAGTGGATATGGTCAACTGACCCGCTTCCAGAGACTGGATGGGGGTCAAACGCAAAACTTGAAACGACCTCCTTTCCTCTGATCTCCTCCCCTTTACTTATCCCTATGACTTCTCACCACGATTGGTTTTTCATTAGAGTCTTCTTCTTTTTTCTTCTATCCTTTCTTTTTCCCCTCTCTTCTTTTATTCCTTTCATGCTTCCACACCGTGCTCCCCGATATTTTTCTTCCCTGCATTCCTCCCCAATCACTGCTGTCCACAGCCTACCCGTATACCTCAGGAAAAAGGCAAGTGCTTCAAAAGCATGAGAGTCGGCTGTGTCCTCCCTCCTCCAACACTGTACTCCACATCACAGCCTGAGCCAATCACCAAACCCTTCTTCTCCTTCTTATCCTCCTCCCTCACAAATCCTTGCCTCCTTCTTCGGCTGATTGTTTAAGCATCGTGAGGGCAGATATGTCATCATTTCTTTTTTTGTCACGTTGATCTATGTAGCTCCTAAACATGGCATTTATTGTTCATTTCCGCTTTTCTCTGCCTTCTTAGAAGCTGGCAGCCCGGCAGCAATGTACGCACATGAATCTGTAGACCCACACTTTGCCTGATATGAGTCATAGCCATCATTCATTCAAATATATGCTTCTTCTATACAAAGGGGAGGGTGCAGGGCCAATCGAATGGGAGATGAGCACTGCTCATCTATTAGGAAAGACAAATTCATAATTTTGGATTCTCCTCCATATGGTTGTTTCTGCTTTTTCTAAAAAATATTTAGTTTTTGAAAAATAAACTGTCTTTACTTAATCATTTTTCCCACTAACACTTTCATTTTCAAATTCTTTCATTTGTGATGTTACAGTTTGTGTGATTATTGCCTCCTGAGTGCTTTTAAGCACTTGTGTAGTTTTATTTCAAATTGTGAGTGCCCAGGATGATAAGATCAGTAAGGATTTTACAGAAAGCTAATGGGATTCCAAAAATAGACTGGAAAATAGTTGTCTGCATGCAAAAAACAACACTCACAAAAGAGCATGAGGTTCAACCTGCCACAGTCAAAACAGCATGAGCACACAGGAGCACACCTGAGTACTGGTCTTTTTTTTTAAGTTGGAAAAACAAAAAGTCAAAAGCCAGCATTGTGGGAAACACTGAACACGCATTTCAAATGTATTTTCATGTGAGCTATAACTAATGTTATATTCATGTAGGTGTCCCTGTTTTATCAGGCAGCAAAAAAGAAAGGACGCTGTTTCTGGCAAAGCAGGGATGCTTGCACACCTGTTGTTCAACAGCCTGTGTCCACAGTGCTCTGCTTTTGCATATTCATGTCTCACAACTTGGAGTGTGACAGATATTTACTTTGATACATGATGTACGGCTCGGAGGGGAGGGAAAATAACAGCCGTAAGAGAGTCTGCCATGATCAAATTAGTCCCTCTAATTCAATCTGTTCACAGCATTTGGACTCCATCATGGTTTATTCAGTAAGGTGAGCATACTAATTGGGTCCCTGTTCCTCTCCCCCACTTTTTTCTTTTCTCTTTACACCTTCCTTTACATATCGGTGGACCCCCCCCCCCCCCCCCCCCCAACCCCATCTACCAACCTCCACACTACTCTTTGCCTGCTCCCCCCTGCTTTTCATCGTGTTCACTCCTTCTGCCCTTCCCCGTGTCATCTTCATGTAAAACCTTTTCGGCTCTTGTCTGGGCATCCTCTTCATCTACTCTGTCACTGCAGTAGAGCTGGTGGACCAGCAGAGGGTGCTCAGAACAGGCTGCCTGGTGACGGGCGTTCATACTCCACCCATCCGACGCAACAGCAAGCTGGCCACCCTGGGGCGGATCTTCAAGCCCTGGAAGTGGAGGAAAAAGAAAAATGAGAAGCTCAAGCAGAGTTCCACAGGTAGGATGGAGCATGTTATGAGCCCTTATTAGACTGTTTCTGCAGAGAGAAATGCAAGAGAAGAGTTTTATTAATATATGTCGATCTTTCATTACAAACATGCCCAATGTAGTGTACATTTTTAATTGAAAACTTTTAAATGAATAACTGCACAGCTTGCTTTAATAATACTTTCAAGGGCTAAACATGACTCCCTTAATATTTTTTCTTAGAATTGAAAACAATGTTTTTGCAGCTCAGGTAAACAAGCCAAATAGAATCATTCAAACATTGTTGTTGTTTTCTCAATGTTAAATTTAAAAAACAACAGAGGGAATTCTAAAAAAGTGATTTTTATTTTTTTTTAAAGACACAAAATGAAATGTGATGTGATAAAAAGTTCTTGAAATGCATTCACAAAAGTGATGAGTGCCCCTGAGGACCTCCCAAACACTGACATATAAAAGCCCAAAGTCCAGACTCCTCCGGACAAAGCCTTAAAGGAAAGCCCAAAAAATGTACAACTTGATGAAATAGAACAATTAGTTTAGAACCTCATGATAAAATGAGGTTGTTGATGAATACCTGACACATGGTCACCTTGCATGTCTGCTTTTCAAGCCGGCATTGAGTTGCTGAACACTGAACTAACCGTGATGTTCTTGCTGTAATGGAGACAGCTACCGAATGAAGGTGACTTTAAGAGTGAATGTCATAGAGCAATCTGTTAGTGACATCATTGTTCATTTACAGGCTTCAAGCTGATTGGCTTAATGGCTGATTCAGATAAACTGGTTGTAGTTTTATATGACACCGGCTGAAATATGGCTTTTTCCACTGGATCATTTCTGTCTTATCCACGTGTAAACCATGCTGTCTGCATTCACAGATGTAGCATTGTCCAGTGGACTTCTGTGCCACGACCCCGGTTCTCCCACCCAGGGCTGCTGCTCAGATGGCGCAGTCTTGCTCGGAGGATTTGGGGGCTCTTTAAATCAAAACCTCACAGTCAGCAGTGTGGAATATCTGGGTCCTGAGGAGGAGCTTACCCCACCAGGTAGGACACTCGCTCGACTACAGTCATTAGAACAAGCGTACGTCATAGAGCTGAGGGGGAATAGTTTGAGTTGCTTGAACTGCTCAAAATAGTCATTTGTTTCTGTTCAGCTTGATAATTAAAACCTGATAAATGAAGGTTTGGTTGAGTAGTTAACATTTTGTGAAGGTTTCCTCAGATGAACATGTTTGATTCGCACCTTTAGAGGGCAGCAAAGATAACAGAATGCCCCTCTCCTCCCTTATGTGGCCTCAGAGGCCTACAGTGTGTGCACTTTAACAGGATATGGAAGAAACAACACAACACAGGGTGTGAGAGTCCACTGTCATCTTTAGCATGGCATGTATTTTCAAAATACTTTCATAAAGCTTACCTGATTAGATTTCACATGAACTCTCACCCAGGTTTTTCATTTTCACTGGTATTGTCCAATCTTTTTTTCTCAGAAAATGAACTTTGCCAGATGTGTTTTTGTTAGTCACATTAGTTGGAACATTCTTGACAGATCCATTATATTTGCTGTCCTGCTTTTAAAGATATTTTTCTTACATTTGAGATGTTTTTCTGTTGTTCCCCAGTAGCTGCACCTCTCCAGGATTCTGAACCAGTGGAAGAGAATGGCCCACCACCGGAGGAGGGGGGAGACGAGGAGGCGCACCCAGCTGGGGATGTACCCGAGGGGCTGCAGGACACGGGGGAACTGATGGAAGAAAGATCTGAGGAGGAAATTCCTCCAGGGACCTCCCCGCCACAAGTACCTCCAAAACTGTTGCTCCAGTTGAGTGCTGGAGATGGTGAGTGCCCGCTGCCATTTAGTTTAACATATACAACTATACGTCCACCTCATAACGGCTAATTGCAACCTCCATGTGGTGTGATCCCTGATCTCTCTAAAATGCACAAAGAAAATTGGGCACTAAGAAAATATATATTCATAGGATGCACAAACGAAGTGGATGTGTTTACCGTCTCTCCACAGATTCAGGACCCGTGTCACTCCCTGCTCATCTGCCCAACTCCTACCTCCCCAAGGAGCCTCCACCCAGGGCCACAGAGAGCCTGGCCTCAATGACGCTCCCGCTAAGAGGGCCTCTGAGCAACCCGTCAGGGTCCCCACATCTAGCCAATATCATGCACCCTCCCATGCCCCCCAGCTGTATCATGGAGGAACTGCAGAGAGCCTTTGCTTCCAAAAACAGGCAGGAAAGGTGAGTCCCCACGCTTTTGTTTGTTAATGTTGCCTGTAATGGGAATGCTGGGATGCCACAAGGCTCTGTTTGTAGCAGAGCCTTGTACTTGAAATCACATTAAGCATCAACCTTTTCTTGTTGGTTGTAGATCTGAGGGTCCTCAGCCTGCCCTCTGTCCACCGCAAAGCTCCAATAATCTGCAGCTGACCATTTTCTGCTCTCACTTCCTTACCTCTCCTTTAAATGTGGAAGACAGATTAGTGCAAATTACACAAAAATGATGTAACTGTTTCGGTTGAAAACTGTCAACTAGAAAAAGAGCTGTCATCCCCTCGGTACTTGGGAGTTCATTATGAAATACCCTGTACAGGCACACTACTAACCCAAAGGAAAATCATTTTACAATATCAAATCTACAGTATCAAGTTATGAAGTCCACCATAACATCTGCATTAACTTCTCAGAAAGTGAAACGGGACATCTTCTCAAATTTTTAAAGAAATGAGTCCACCACTTGTCCTCCGCTGTGTGTCTCCTCAGTGTCCACAATGGGTGTGAGCAGGGCTCCCCCCAACGACTGTGGTGTTCCGACGGCCGACTCTCGCGCTCCTGCAGCTCCGAGAACCAACACACACCTTCCCTGGGGGGCATCTGTGGGGTAGTTGGGGGATCCGACTGGCCCAAGAAGGAAGCGGAGGAGAACAAAGAGAACGTACGGCTGGACCAGTGCTTCTCGAACACCTCAGGCCTCCCGTTTGACCTGGACGGCTGGAACGAGTCGGTCATTTCCGGTGCGTGGCCAAACTTTAAAGAGTCGTTTAAGATGCCAACTGTAATCACTGAGAAATGTTACCATCTCCATGTTGTTTAGACTGACTTTGAAACTGGCGACAATGGGAGGGAATAAGTTTTTGTTTTGTTCCATGGGTTTGTGGGATGCCTTTTTCTAGTGTTAAATAGCAAGTTGAAGACAGTGTTTTGTTTTCTGATGTGTGTGGATGCAGGCACACTTCCTCGCAGGCTAAGGAAGGAGTTACTAGCCGTTAAACTACGGAACCGGCCCAGCAAGCAGGAACTGGAGGACAGAAACATCTTCCCAGCTCGGAGCGACCAGGAGCGACAGGAGATTCGCCAGCAGATCGAGATGAAACTTGCCAAGTAAGGAAAGGAGCAGACTTTTTCTACATTCCTCTGTACACCACAGCGGTGTTATTGCTAAACCAGGTCAGATTATGTGTAGTTAGTGGTGCTGCAAGAAAATCGCATGAAAGATTCGACTCATTTTTTTCCCCGCTTGGTGAATTTATGGTGGATGCATAATTACTTGCGTTACATAACATACAAGAGGAGGAGGTGAGAGTTTAAAAAAAGAAGCTTTAACAGGATTAGCTGATTGTTTTACTCAGTGTTGATTCATCTTGTGCAATCTGCTGCTGCTTAGAGGAGCCCGCTGGGACATATAATGTCTTATTACTCCAGGCAGGCCCTCATTCTGAGAACCGCTTTGTAATATTCCATCCCCGCATTGAACCATTGAAACTAAATCAAAGAATATGCCCTGCGGATATAGTCTCTGATCATCTCTTTCAGTCTTTGGAGTGCAGTCCTTCTAGAAAAAGTTTTTGTGAAAGAGACATGGTGGGTTATTGTTATTGACACACTAATAGGGTTCATGTTTTTTTGGTTTTATGAATCATTTCTACAGGCTGGAGGTAGTCGTCTTTTTTGTGAATGTGCCACAAGACTGGGGCTCTTTAAGACCAGCATATCAAACTCAGGGCGCACCACGGCGTTACATAACCCGCCATGAAATAATTCACAGCCAAGCGCAAAGTGCCACCCACACTTACCAGAGATGATAATCCGTCGTCGGTCTGGAAGACGACTATTAATACAGCCTCTCCCTCTATTCTTATTCTTGGGTGCGCGGCAGGGAAAGATAGTCACATCACTTGAAAGAGAGGTATTCGCAGGTTTGCAAGGAAACAGCAGGGCCAAGCAGGCATGAGCGTGAGTGCAGCTTGCATAAGCAGCAGCTGGGTCAGTGTTATAAAGCTGTCAGGTTCCACCGCAGCAGAGCACTAAAAGAGGCCGCTGCTTATGTAAAGACCCACTTCCACAAAACGTCGATTCAGCTGATGCTCTCTTTTTAATCTACGGCCGTGTAACGTTATTATCCGTTTAAAATGAATGATTCGGGAAGGGTATTTTGAGAAGGATTCTATTATGCGTATCGCCTCGCAACAAACTTGTGGAGGAAAGTGCTTCCTGGTCATAGCTAATACGGGACAAGTGGAGCAAAAGTGAAGAAAAAACTGCCCTGCATTGATTGGTCTTCTTTCTCCATCTTAACCTACACTGACTGTAAGATTGTTGCAGATCAAGCAGAAAGGGGACTCGTGATGGATAATGACACGCCGTCTCTCCACTGTGTCAGTGATAGATGACCTTTCTATGTTTAGAGGCTCCAGACCTGGCACAGTGCTCCGGCCTCACTCCGCTATTTCTAATCTTAGCTCCTGACACTGTTCAATAATGCATCGCCGCGTGCGCCCCCACCCCGAGACAAATGTCGGGGAGTCAGATCAGTAGAAATGATGGCATGGCAGAGGAAGCCGTGCTACTGTATTTGAAAAGAGGATTCAGCTTTGTGTGGTAAATGCCTTCCCCTGAGTGCACTGGCAGCTTAAATAAAGCCAGTAAACGCCCATTCATTTATGTGCTCGTCATTCTTTTGTTTGGAGATTTCATCCCTCCTTTGGCTGGTATACATGTGTTTTTTTTTAATCATCCCACTCATAGGATATCCCTAGTTTTAACATGGAGATACTTCCTGGTCATGTTTGTTTCCTGTGCATCATCATGGTATTCTGGTAAAAAAAGATTCTGTGTTGAAAGCGGTGGGTGAAAACGACTGTGGTGAGTCAGGGTAGAGCAGGCATGGGGATTCTCAATCCCCCCAAATGCATCATTTCTGTAACCTGATGGCATCTCTTTCATTTCCAGTCTTAGATGAACATGGCTGACGTTTCTGCTGAGATGATATCTTACTCGGAGGCTAAGAAAAGACAGCAGTTTGTTTCTAAAAATAGCCACAGGTTCTCCCATAAAAAGCACACACAATGCGGCGTGTAGTAGTGAAATCCCCCTCTCCGTGTTACTAGGGAGAAGTGAGCCGTTCCGCAGGGAGGCATTCTCTTCGAGATACGGTGTTGTTGCTAAGCAACTCTCCGACCCGGTCAATACTACAGTAGAATGCTGAAATGTGCTGGGGCTTTGGTGGTGATTTTCCATTTAGTCTGTTTAAAGCATAACGCTGTCAGAGCTGTGTAAACACTCTGTTCCTCGGCTTGATAATTGAGTCAAAAGAATCTTTAGATTTGGCCGTTGGCCACATGATGAGATCTGCACAGGAGCCCAAAACACCTGATTGATATGAATCAGGTTTGATCAAAGGGAGAACTTTGAACACAGACCAAGAGCTAGCAGAAATTTGGACAGTAGTGGTTTTTTTTTTCCTCCTTATAGAAAATACAAATAAGATCATTGTGGGATTCCCAGGGATTCCCTGTTGACGCTGTTTTAACACTGACACTGTTCTACAAAATACTCTGGCTGCTCGTGTTCCTGCTTACCTCACTCTTCTCAGAGGAGAACTCATCCAGGGACTCGCGCTGTTGAATTATTCTTTGAACTATTTTTGAACGTCTAGTCTTCCGTGTTAATTAACACAGATTCAAAGCTTGGCTGTACTTACTACAGAGTATAGTACTAAATGAAAATTGATGTTGGAAGAATTTGCTGAACAATAATAGACAAAACAGATTTCAGGTTAAAATGGAATAGCTTGTGTGCTGTCTGTGGTGCACTGACCCGCACAAAGAGTGTAGAAAGGACCACTGTGCACTTTGTGCGTGTACAGTGTGTGCTCAGGTCTCAGTGCATCTGACCTAACTTTGATCTTTAATAGATCAGAACTATAAAGTGTCCAAGCGTTTGGCGGGGCGGGCGGATAAAGGGAGCCCTGCTGTGTTCAGCCCTTTCTGTTCTTTCCACCTCTGGAGGTGTGCTGTGGTGCCTTCTGAAGCCAAGCCCTTCACGCAGCTTACATTTATTATTTACACTATGAACACACACACAGACACACACAGACACACACACACACACACACACACACACACACACACACACACACACA
>JABUIW010000028.1:11764848-11797827 GCA_013363375.1 Menidia beryllina
ACACACACACACACACACACACACACACACACACACACACACACACACATTTATTTTTATTTTTTTAATGGAGCCCTTTTGAATGCTTTGATGGTGATAGATGCCTCACAGCTGTACTTAAAACTTTGGCAAAGAAGGTAACAAAAGCACTGTGTTGGAGTGAGGCTTAATCTTCTTTTGTATTTAAAAAGAAAATCCAATCAGCTGGAGCAATAAAGGGGAGTAGTAAGGCTGTGCCAGCAGTTGACGATGAGGAGTAGGCTGGGGATGCCTGAAGTGGGAGCCTGTAAGCCCCGCCTCTGAGCATTATGCATGCAGTAACCGGGGAGAATCGGGGAGTCGCGCTTTGCCAGCCCATCACGACCCACTAGAAAAAGCGCGCACAGAAGGGCTGTCCGCGCCTTTCTGCCGTGGCTCAGTGGAGTTTTTGCGCGCAAAGAGGCTGCACCTTGAAATGCACACATCGGCGACATCTGGGGATATAATCCGGTAGAGAATTCTCAGAGAGGAGAATCCGCGTTGACCGTTCCAGATGTGGGGGGCGCCTCTGCCGAAGCATCACAGCCGCGGTTTGGATGCGAGATGGAAACATAGGGGATTCCTCTCGAGAACGCGCACGGCGAAAAGACTGCTGCCGGTTTTATAAAGAAAGGAAAAAAAAGACGAGAGAAGATAGAAAAAGGACAAAACGTCGGATAGGACTGGACCAAATTGGGAGAAAATGGTGCAAAACGTGGTTTTGGTGTTTCTTCGCAGGAGGCTGAGCCAGAGACCGAACGTGGAGGAGCTGGAGAGTCGGAACATTTTGAAACGTGAGTTCAAACTAAGGCAGCGCAACGTTTACTATCAACTGCGCCTCATTTAGAAAACAAACAGAAGGGAGACGGGCTCTGTGGTCATTTGTTATATCGTTGTTCTTCCTGCGTTGCAGAGAGAAACGACCAGACAGAACAGGAGGAGAGGAGGGAGATCAAACAGCGGCTGAACAGAAAGGTAAAACTCTGCCTGCGCATTCCGACCTGTGGACCATCCACACTCCACGGCAGACTCCCCTGACCTGCTTCCAAACCTTACTTTTTTCAGCTCAACCAGCGGCCAACGGTGGATGAGCTCCGGGACAGAAAGATTCTGATCCGCTTCAGCGACTACGTGGAGGTGGCCAAAGCTCAGGACTACGACAGAAGAGCAGACAAGCCCTGGACCCGCCTGTCAGCAGCAGACAAGGTGAGAGCTGGGAGGGCTGTCAGATGCCAACCTTTGTGACCCGGCACAGATCATGTGGATTTAGAACCAAAACTAGTTAATATTTAGGTCAGGGATTACACACAAAAAATAAATAAATAAATAAATACCCCAATTCTAGGAGATATCAGCAATGCATGTCGCTTTTAATAAGATAATCTCCCCCCCCCAAAAAAAGAAAAATCACTTTTTCTCTTTTTTAAAATGATTCTGGTCTTCCCCTGCTCCCACTTTAATGTCCACGTCTTGAAGCGGCTCGGTGGGGCCGGAAAAAAACTGACTGATGGCGTTCGTCCTTTTCCACACACAGGCTGCCATCAGAAAAGAGCTGAACGAGTTCAAGAGCACCGAGATGGAGGTGCACGCCTCCAGCAAACACCTAACCAGGTTAGTACTCTGAAGTGTGTGAGGGGGGCGTGGCCGGGGAAAAAGGCAGGCGCTCTATTCTGGGATGCGGCGGTCTAAATATAGCTCTCCTTCATCCAGAAGGCGCTGGTGAGCTAAAGATAGATGGGAGCGCTTGTAAACTGGGGAGGGGGAGGTTGCCCTTGGAGATCAAGAGGGAGAGAATAATGACGACACGCCACCGTGTCCTTGGCTGAGCTTGCTGGAAAGCAAGTCCTCGTGATTTGTAGTAGTGACCCAAAAGGGGAGGATGAGAGGAGAGAATGCATGCCCAACATGTGATCACCGTGATAAAAATAGCTCCCCAGAAGCGTGCACGCTCCGTGACAAACGGCGGGCTCTGCTTTGGTGGTTTTTACCCCCGCCCCCCTGTTTACCGTTTGCCTGCCTTTGTCTCCCCAGGTTCCACCGACCATGAAGGCGGGGTTTCTTCTGTGAAGAAATTCTGAGCGTAGAAACTTCCTGAAGCGGCTCGATGCCGCTCAGTGGCGACTGTTCCAAGAGCCTGGAGCCTTTGTGTCTCCAGCGCGTCTCTAAGTTTCTTCCAGCACCCTCCTATTATCAGTGTGACGGAGCGGGTGGAGGAGAAAAGACGATGGGGATGTTTGCTACGGCGCGTCCTGGAGACCGCTGGCAGCAGCCTGGAAGCTGGCGGCTGGAGGAGACTTTGGTGGAGCCTCTGACTCTCAGGACAAGAGTGGGGAGGAGAAAACAATCTCGTTATTCAGTCGTTTTTTTTTTTTTTTTTTCTTTTCTTTTTAAACTAATTCATGGACTCCTTTGAGAGAGCGGCGTGAACCTGTGTAGTGAGAAGAAGCTGTGCATGTGACCAGCTTCACTTTTTCTTAACTGATGGATAATGTGACACTTGGACTGTGTACAGACGTTCCAGTCTGGGGACTTCTTGTCGGGGTGGAATTTGATATTAACTGTACATACGTATGTCAGTTGGATTGGGACATCGATGTCTCCACTAAAAAGAGAAAATACCTTTGTAAGCACTACTTGTCTTCAGAATACAACATGTTTTTAAAAGAATGGCTCCTGTAATTTGTTCCAAACAATTTAATTTCCAAGCAGACTGATAAGTTATTTAAAAACATTGTACAATAAGGATCTCACATTTCACATTGTATCACACTAACCTACATAAATTATTCAGGAAATGTGTATTAAAAATAGCATAAAATCACAAACTCTGACACAAACAATTTTTATAAACTGTAAGGTTATCTACCAAATGGTAAAAACTCAAAGCAAACGTTTCTAACAAAAGCCAAACCGTATGAACAGCATTATCCAGCTCAGAAAAGCGCAAACAATAAGGAAGAATGTGCAGAAACGAACACTGAATCGAAAAACTATGACTTGATATGAACACGACTGAAATACAGAGGACAACGCACACTGCTTGCTAAAATTCAAAACCTGTCAAACTCAACTCCAGGTTCCATCAGGGGAAAAACAGAGCGCGCAGGCCTCTTTTCACGCTCTGGATCTCTCCCTCAAGCTGAAAACCGACCGCAAGCAAACAAACATTAAGGAAAAAACAGCACATTTTGAAAGTCAAAAGAAACTTACACAAATTACACAAGTTTCTGAAACTTTTATACGCTGGCTCTTATGAACAGGCTCATCTTTCAAGGAACCCTGTTCTGCTGACTTGAAAGCTGATTGAAAGTTAAAAAGGTCGTGTGAACTCATCTCAACTCACCATCTCATTGAGGAGTCTGTCCTGGACTGACTTCATGTCTTTTCTAATCATCCCCATCTGAAAACAGAGAGGATTTTAGGGGTAGTGACAGAAAATGACAGCTAAGCAAAATGTCAAGGAGGCGTGATCGCTTGACGGGCAGTTTTCACAGTCTACTATGAAATAAGCAGATGAATAGGTTAAGATAACTCTTAATTAAAGCAATTCACTTTTGTTTTACACAGAAATACATGACAAGTGCATATAGAAGTGAGCCTGAACGCCAGACCTCTGATGTGAATATTCCCTCCTCGTACTCCAGGCTTTGGCAAGCATTGCCCTGCAGGACCCCTTTAAGGTTTTCATTTCTGTGGGGTAAAAGACGGAAAGTCACCCTGTTCCGAGTATGTAAAGGCTAATATTGACGCAAACTGATAAACACAAACTGCAACAAATACAATGGAATCCTTGGAATCCCATCACTGTATATATAACAATGCCTTGGAATTCACATATATCCACTAAATCTACAACGATCCCTCTGGACAACATCATTTTCATTGTTCGGGTGACCAGTAAGTGAAACAACCAAGCTAAGCAACACAGTAAGATGGCAGAGAGCTGACCACTGACAAGATGTAGGGAGAAGTCATTTTCATTTAGTCAGTGCTGGATGATCGGACAGCCTCAGCAGCCACAGCGCACCCATTAAACACTTCTCCAACCGAGGTGGCAGTGACACAGTCATCAAAGTGCAATCCCTGTAGGCGGGCTGGGCTGACACTAAGGCCGGCATATCACCGAATGGGGGCAACTCAAAAGAGCATATCTGGAGCGATATCAAAAGAGGCACTGGTTTTAGTTATTTTAGTCCTTACCAAGAGAGGGAATAGTTGGCTTGTTGGTAAATTTAGGTACTTGAAATTCACATTACCGATGGAAAACGTCCCAAAAAATCATCTGGAAATCCATATTACTTATTAAAAGAAGCACTGGCTAGCCCAAAAAAACAGCTTGTGCTGTAGGGCGCATGTTATTTTAAGACACTAATCCTGAGGAGAAAACGATTTTCCAGTCAAAGCTTTTGATCTCATGTTCCAAACACTAAATAAGTGTCTCATTCAATGTCTTTTTAAAGAATTATGGTTTCAGTCTGTGGGAATGCTACTGATAAGAGAGCATGGAGAAAGAACAACAGGGCTTTTCAGTGCTCACACAAACACACTCACAGAAATGAATCCAACTAACCTCTTGGCTTCCTGATTCTGGTAAGTACGGAAGGTCATCATTTGCTTTTTCCAGCACATCTGCGACCAAACAAAGATTAGATACCCATCACATACTAAAGTCTCGAATTCAGAGGAGGCCTCATCTGACTGAATATTGCATGCTGTGGTATCATTCTTTAATGATGTCACTTTGAAAATTCCCTCCACAGTGTGTGTGTCTGCGTGTGTAGCACAAAGAAGGCTGAGTGACGCACAGTCAGGTCCTTCTCCATGCTTTTGAGGATGCTGTCATCATTTTCCATTTTGCTGATTTCATCCAACAGGACTTTTTGGACCTGCTCAAGCCTCTGCGTTCTGTGGACAGCAAAGAAAAAAAAACTAAGGAAGAAATCTGGAGAGAAAAGCTGTGTTCGCCAACTGTGAGAGGCGCAAACACTTGGGAAGTCACACATTTTGTGTGGTGATATTGTTTATGCACTTTCAGCTGTTTAAAAAATGGTTTGAGAAAGAGGTCAGCTCCATGAAAAAATACCCTCACTGACCTGCATTTGGTCAGCTGCTTACTGATGGAGGAGACGTGCTGCTGGATAGTCTTTGAAGACTGCTTGTCATAAATCTCCAATATCGTGCATCGGTTCTGAACACATTCAATAGACAGAGGAGAGGGGAGTATGTTTCACTACCTTTCTAAACTTTCTGTTTTCAGTGTTTTTGTGTCAGAAACAGAGAACTGAAACAATGGGTCGTGCCAACACTCTTCTTAACCTGTCACTTTAGTAATGTGTGGGTGTCAAACCTGGAGCTTGTTTTTCAGCTCTGAGCTCATCTGCTGACAGATGTTATTTGGGTTTTCAGACGTTTGTATCAGCTCTAAATCCTCGTCCACGTCTCCATCCATCCCATCAGACTCCCAGTGACTGGAGCTCACATGTGAGGAGCACACAGCCTGGCTCACCTCATCCACAGTGGAAATCTCTGCAACTGTGGGTCCCAAATACACATCTTTTATTTTATTTTATTTTTTTTCGTGAGACCACTACACTATAATTTCCCTCTGATCTCCTTTGCTCTTCATGATTCTGATCATGGCAATAAGGGTAGATTATCTTTTCAAGTCTAAACCAACATGCTGACCTTAACCTTCAGTAAACCTTAAAAAAAAAAAAAGTAAAAATATAATAACACATAAGAAGTTTAGCTGATTCGAGAAACTGGCAGCACCTACATGAGTTTGAATAAGATAACATGGGCGCATTTACAATTCTTTGGATGATTTATGCCTTCTTAGTTTACGCATGAACAGAGGTTCTTACAGGACTTAAACAGCTTCCTTGGTTTCATTCGTGGTGAACGGTGGCCTCGAAGCTTGCTTTTTTTCTTATCTTCCTCTTCTTCAGAGTTGCTGGACAGGGAGTTGTGGCGCTTGCGATGGGGTCCTGTTTTTAAAAGAAAAAGAAAATCCACAACTTTTTTTGTCATAACTGCTAAATTTAGCAGTGATTTAATTGTGGATCATGATTTAAGTGAGTTTAGGCCCCTTAAGTCAATTTAATTAGGTGTCATTTTATAATATAAGTTTGTTGGGGAGCAGGACCAAGCTCCTGAGTTACACAATGTCAAAAAGGGGAAATATGGGACCAAAGATCATGTGGAATACAACAGATGTTTTACAAAAAGTTAGTTTTACCTGAGATAAGATCGTCAGTGAACTCAAGTTCTCTGTCTGAAATAGGTGTTTTCTGTCAAGAAGGACAGAGATGAATCAGCCATTTTTATCATGCCTATATATCTTGGCAAATCTTAATTAATCCGTAAATCAGCACTCACGCTGATTTAGATATGTATCCATCCAGTCATAAAACATTCATTAGAAAGCAATAAATCAAACCTCTGATTTAAGGGACAGTGCAGCTGTGGAGCTGTCCTTAACTCTCTTAATGAGTACTGATGACTTAGTGGATGAATGGTTCACTGAAACAAAGGATCCTGAAGACACTTTGCTGAACTCAAGATGGCAGCCATGGCTAACAGTGTCTTCAGGGAACGGTGACTGAGGTGGAGAGGTAACATGTCCATTGTCTAGCTCAAGAAGAGTGGATGTCAGCAGGGGCCGAGTGGACGGAGATAAAGGTGACAGAGGGGCTGATGGCAGATGCTGCTGGACTGCGCACGTCTAAAATTGAATAATAAAAGGGAGACGAAAGATTATAAATCTCTCACAGAAAGAAAAGTTGAAGCACATTTTATTTTGTCTGTGAAGGATTATTTGTGGTAAATGACCAGCACTGATCCCACACTGCACAGATGACGAGTAGCTGAGGAATTATCTGCTCTGCCTAAAGTTAAATAGGTCATTTCAGCCATGTGTCTAAACTGTTAGGAACACTAAGAATGCTGGTAGAGGAAGCAAAGCATTAACGTCTTATGTCCTACCCCACTTTTTCCCAGTCTGACACGCAGCCATTCTTGTTTTCAGGCCTCTAGTAATTCAGGCCACCATTCATTTTAACACAGTTAATCTCACATGTCAGTGAAGTGACATCTGGGACTTAAACAAGGAGTAAAAATTTCTCAATCATAAAATGATGCGATTGTAAGAACAATCGTAGTCTACTTTAAACAAAGGGCGATTCTTCCAAAAATAAATAAAAAAATCAAGATCTCTACATTGTGTATTTAGTCAGGTTATGTTTTACTGCTTTTACATTTTACAAAAGTCTACCTGTATTTTTTTCCTTTCACAAACTAATTCAAAAGGTATGAATAAGACTTTGATTGAAAGACTTAAAAGTTTCATTTCAAAAGATTGTCTGGAAGAGTCAGAAACGCCATGTACCTCTGGTCCACTTTGTTGAGCAGGAGGGCTGGTTGCAGGGGACTGACCTCCCAGTGAACAGGGAGACGGGATGAACTTAGTCTTGGTTGAGCCGTGGCTTTTTTCTGTGCTGTGGAAACAAGATGGCTTACGTTTCCCTTTACTGCTGACTGGAGAGTGAAGTTTGGGTAGCAGCAGGATGGGCGAGGGGGTGTCCTCGCAAGGAGGCCTTGGGGAGGTAGGGAGTGGGGATCCCTGTGGGGTGAGGACAGTGGAGCAGGTCAAAGCCAGGGTTGGGGCTGACCCTCCTGCAGCTGTGAAGGTCCAAAATAAGCACAGATGTTCAAACAGCTGGCTTCAGAAGTTGGAAAAAGAACAGAGGGTCAATATGTACATGCACTTCAACATATCCATTTACAGTTAAACGTTTGGAAAGCAGAAGGGTTCTTTGTGTCACACCTTTTACATTTATGAGACCTTACTTTGTATCTTCTGAGACTACAGAATAATGTCAAAAAGGTGCAGCAGTTCGGGTGGGAGTTTTGTAAACTTATCCATATCTAGTTAGATTTCAAATCTTTGAATCCTTTTGATTCAAAAGACAACTGTTCTTTTTTGTCTTTGCACATTTGAGCATCAAGACTTCATTTTACTGCTAAATCTGATAACTCAAAGATGTTACATCAGGCTCTCAATTAGCCTGAATAATTACTGAAAGTGAGCACTTTTGATGAAGACCTCTTACCTCTTTAAGTTATTACAGACACATGCACGCTTATTGAAAACCAAATTTGGTTTTATTGTGCGCTTTAATATCTATAAAGCGAGGCACAACAGATAAATGTCAAGGATTACACTTGTTTATTTAAATAAGTGATAAAAGGCCTTTTTCAAGAATGAATGCAGCCACTCGTGGAATTACAAAACCATTTGATCAGCCATGAAACAGAAATATCAGCTGTTGTCAAAGTAGTGAACCAAGTCGTGCTGTTGAGTAGCTTTCCACAAAAACATACCTCTCATCTTCTCGATGAAAGGCGGGGATGGACAGAAAGAGGTCTGGCAGGCAGCCAAAGAATTCTTCAAAGCGCTCTTCTGTTCTTGGACAGGGATATTTTTCGACCTGGAACTTTCTCTGAGGACATTCCCGGGTCTAAGCTGCTGAAAAAAAAGTTGTTTCTATGAGCTACAGTGTGCAACAAAGGAGAACAATACATTCAAAATGAATGAGAACATGTTCCATAACAGGTACTTTGAGCATCTCTAAAGTGTATTTGGGATATTTCTGATGAATAAAATGAACACCGAAGGTCACAGTCAATGCCCTTTTTCAGATAAGCACTAGCTTTTTAGTGCATGTGCTCTTAGTAAACACAACTCAAAGAAAAAATGGTGCCAATTGGCAACTCTTTACATTGTCTGTTGACGTGTACACAACACTAACCTTTTCTATATATTTTCTTTTAATGGCTTCATTTTAATTTACCCAAAAGGAGAAAAAATATCTTTGTAAAAGGGCTGTATATATTGATATGACAAAATCTATCTGTCCTAATTAAGAGGCTGAACTCTCACCTCAAGGTGGTTGCTGTTGTCCGGCCTCTTATAGTCATGTGCTGGGTTATCAAAAGGTGCATTTTTTCTCTTTTTCACTGGTGGAACTTCTGAATATCTCTTCCCCTGCTGACCTACAGAATATGTCTGTGACAAATCAAAAATTAATCTTACGTCGATGACCCAATTACAGCAACAGTTATTCATAACAGACGTGATTAGTAAATGGCGATCATACTGCACACAATTCATAACAACATAGATTAAAATAAAATGTAAATGTGCCTTTACTAAATATGGCTTCTTTCTTTGACAGATTTTTTCTTCAAACTATTTGTTTACAGTAGAACTTGTCAAATCATTTACACTTTTATTTATTTCTGTGATGGCGACTCTGTGGCTAATTAATTTTTCAGGATGCAGAATAGAGGCTCAGTTAGAATACAATCAACCTTGAAAGCAGGTGGCATGTTGATGACAGACTTGGTTTGTTGATTTAAATCCACCTTGGATGGTTGCTTGCTTGCAGGCTTTTTCTTCTTTGTCTGAGTGGTCTCATAAGTTTTCTCTACTTCCTCCTAATTAGTGGAGAATAAGTGCAAAAACTCAATTGAAAAAAGCAAATAGAACAGTTACATTGAGAATCAGAAAAAAACTAAATAATTAAGATCCTTTTCATAAAACAAAGACATATTCAGTGTTGAACATTTTCACCCTTTTGTAAAATTTACGGGTCACATTTGCATTGTTAAAGAATTTTTAAATATTCTCCTTTTTTCTTCTCATTTACACTGTGCAATTATTTAATGTAAGGTTCTTAGATCAAAGTATTGTTAAATTGTTATTGTTAAAGAACAGTTAACAGCTGATGAAAGGGCAAAGCAGATCCTTTCACGGAGTTGTTACTTTTTTTAAATCAATGAGAAATCAAAAAGTTGTTGCCTTTGCAGGAGACAGGCTCTCAGCTTCAGACTGACTGTCATCAGTATCTGGCTCTCTGTAGCTCTTGGCAGAGGTGGCTGCGGCTCTCCTGGGCCTCTTTCCAGCTGCAGGTTGTCTGCCAGATGCTGCTGCTGACTTTGCTGTCTGTAGCTTATTTAGCCCCATCTTTGGCTGATCTAGGGCCTTCTTCAAATCGGGTTTTTTCTTATACAACAATGACACGCTGTGGCTTAGTGGGATACTACATCACTGACTAAATTAATCATTTAAATAACTTAGAAATTAGGCCTTACCTTAATGGGCTCATCACCCTTTGCAGCTTTCACACTTAGAGTTTTTGGAGAGGGTGAGGGCAAATCCGTGGACTCAACTACAATTAAAGAAGCAAACTTCACATTATTTCAGCTATGATGTGATGAATTACATAGCTTGAAAGCCTGAAAATGGCTTTCATGACTTACAAGAAGAATGAGAAGGGGCTCCTTTGGGTTTGATGAGTGCCTGTCTGGAATATTTGGTAACTTTTGGTTTTGCCTTTCTGCTGGACTCTCTCAGCCAGCTGACCTCTGTCATGGCATTGTCTGTGTCTGTGTCACTGAACAGATGCTTTTTCACATAGCGCTTATTCTGCAACACACAAAGTGACAGCCAGTGAGGAACTTCTTTAAAAACTGTCTTTTAAATTCAAAGCATACCTGTGCCGCAGGAGGTGCTTTCCCTGTCGTGCTGGAAAATATTGGGGGTAAAAAAAGTCATATTTAAGTTAAAACAATTCCAATCCCAAATTGTACAAAATTCAGTGGCAGCATTCTTTGATTTATTCTATATTTTCCTAACAATTTTTAAACCTACCTGCTCAAGACGGCAGGAGCCGGTAATTTGTTTCCTCCCTAAAGTGCAAAAAATGATTTTTTTGATGATAATTTAAGGCGATTTAAATATTTAGATAAGGTCAAAATGTATAAAATAACAAAAGAACTATTTACCCCCATGCTGAGAGGTGAATCCACTTTGAATTCAAAAATATCTTTTCTGTACAACGGAACACAAATTAAACACAGTTAAATAAACACTGAAAGACAATGATCAGCCCTACATCATTTAAATGCTTAAACGAGAATAATTTTACCTCTGCTTGTTTGTTGTGCTTTTGTTATTGGATTTCAATAGGCTCTGTTACAAACAAACATTATCTTATCATCATCATGATCATCATCTTATCACTCAAAGATCACTCAAGTCATCTCAATAAATGAGTGAGTCACTTACTTTACTAGTTGATAACCAGCTTATATTGAAGATTGGTCTAAAGCAAAGACATAATAGTTATACATGAACTTTTATATTAAAGGGATTTATACCTGGTTTATATCAGTAAAGACCAGAAAACAGTGGCTTTATCTTTTTATACCTGTTGACGAGAGGAGGAATCCAATTCTGGGTCATTTTTTCTGTCGTCTTTTTTCCTGTAGATTTGGTTTTAGTTTCATAGCGGCTAGAAATGAGCTCTAACATGCTGCCTGCCACCTCCTTGTCTCTCTAAAGAGGGACAACAGAAAAAGTAAAAAATTAAGTTTATTGATTAGAAAAGATAACATTCATTGACCTTAAAATAGACAAGAGGTGTCATAAGGTTACAGAATCCCTACTTTCTCTTTGTTTGAATAGATGGCCTTCATTTCATCCTTAGCCTTGGAGGGTACTCTTCCCTGCACTGTTTTGGCGGGAGCGCTCATGAGTGAAGATGTTTTTGGAACAGTCTCTGCCCCAGATGACATCCTGCTTTTACTCTCCCCTTTCGTGTGACTGTTTCCCTGAGCCAGCGGCCCTTTGGGAATACACAGTGAAGAACCACGTTGGTTTTCTGAGCCTTTGTCTTTAGAGCCCCTTATTGTATTGGAGGGTTTTTTCTGAACAGCCTTTGGCTTCTGAGGAGAAGAATCTGGGTTCCTCTCACTGAGGACCTGCTGTAGGCGCTGGGTGAGCTCCCTGTGGAGCTGCTTTTGGAGGACAAGGTTTGAATCTGAAACGGATAATTTCTGTGCTGAGGGCGGGCAGCGCTCCTGCTGTCCTGCCACTCTGGAACGAGGCTCTTAAGACGGGAGGAAAATGGAATATAAAGGTTTAATTAGATTTTTTTTTATCCATCTAATTTTTCCTGTGTTTCTGCTTTTTATGTTTGAGAAAATGAAATAAGTAAAACTGAAAATTCTTGCTTTACCAGATCTTGGCAGAAAATTGACTTTCTGTGTTGGCATCATTAACATTTCAGACATAGACAATTTGTTCCAGCTCGAACATGATCTAAAATGTCACATACAGATATATTCAGATACACTTTCTACACTCACGTGCGTTGCCACGTCAGCGACCACATGACCAGGTTGGAGGTTCTTTACAACACTTACGTGCTTCGTACGGATCTGGGTTGGGTGTCAGGTATAAAATAATGCTCTGGAAATAAAAAAAGTGAGTGAAAGTGTCAACAGAACTAAAGACTAAGTAAAGAGATTATTTTGTCATAAGTAAACCTCAGGCATAGTAATAATGGGAATACAATACCCAGAGCCTTTTCCTCTCCCTGTCCAGCGACAGCCACATCGGCTGCTTCAGCCACAACTGTCCCCTGCAGGACAGCACATCAACAGTTGAAGAGTCCATTTTTACGGAAAATTAAGTTTTTAAAAAAAGGAAAACCTAAATAATATTTTTTGTTTTCCTTTCAATTAAGAGTCACTTTGAGCTCCAAACTGCTTCAGCACAGCATGTCAAACCAGCTGGTTAGTGTTAGGTCCTGACATTTTGGGATGCTTTCTTTGGGGTTTTCAGTCTGTGCCTGAAGGCACTTTGAGAGGTGTGACTTCACAGCAAACACCTGAGATCATTTTAGCCTGGACTATTTAGGTTCAACGGTAATTTTGCACCAGCACCACATAATTCTGAGTTCTCAATCTGAGCTGGTGTTCCCAGTGTGTTTTCATATGTGCTTCTTTAAGCCATTGACTTCCCATTTTCTGCGTTACAGATCATTATTCTCTTTCTAAAGATTTTTTTTTCCTGTGGTTTTTGTACAGCAGAATCCAGCGAGGCATTTCCCCCACAATACACAAATTTACTTATCATCTGTGACAAACCTGCTCTTTCATGCCAACTGCATTTGTGCTCCCAGGAGTTTTGATATGACTGCTAGTCTTAACAGTCGTATCACGCAAGCTCCACCTCTCAAGGGGCGTCTTATCTCTGTCCCTGCCTGCAAGTGTTCAAAAATAAGATAAAAGGAAGAGGTCAAACCTGCATTATTTGTCTTTATTAATAAATTTCACTGAAAGAAAATAGGGTATAAGGAGAAGATTCCGAACAGGCACAATAAAAGTGTGTGGGATGGATTGGATTACAATTCTGTGTATGTGAACATAATTTAATATAAATTATAAATGCTTGTGTTTAAAAGAGGAAAAATCCAAAGTGATTTTAGAGTGTTGATAGAATCATCAGGATAACAATGGCTACTGGTCTACATGTTACCTACCCGATAACTTAGATGCAAGAGAGCTGCCAGTGTGCACGATTCCTCCTCCGCTGCTGCAAATGAAGGTTATGGACTCTGACATCCTCGTCTTGGCAGGGGTTACCATCTGGATGGAGATTTAGACGGTCTGTGAATCCTTTGATTGGTCTTGAAACGACCAAATTATATAAGCTTTTATAGCTTTCACATGCATTGTATAACTTTATGCTCCGTATTTTCCTTCCCTGTAAATACATACTGTTAAATCATCACAAAGCAAACTTCCTGTTCCACTCTGGACTGTAAACTGTAAAAGACCTTTGTAAAAGCGAAATGTGATGTTAAAATCTGAGGGCTGTATAATGTTTATCCCATAGCTAGTACCTGTGAAGGTTCAACTGTGGCAGATAAAATGTAGGGAGCAGTAGTTTTCACACTTTCACCAAGTGACACCTGACTCTCTGGAACCACCTGTGCATGCAGTACAAACACATGATCACTTCAAATGCTGTATTCACTTTAAAAGTTCAAAGTATTTCTCATAATACAATATGTCATGAATGAAGACCCCCTATAAATCAGTATCTGCTGTTGTTTCAGCTAACGTTTTGTCAGTTTTAAATTGTTGGCTCGTTTTAAATTGAGCAAACACAAAGAGTATGCAGCTGCTTCAGCGAATGCCTTCCACATTAATTTTGACACTGATCTAGTCACAGCTGTAAATTGAGAACACCATTTAATAAAGCAGTGTTTACCTGGGTGCTGTTCCCCTCCGTCACAGTTTTAGCTGAAGCTTTCACTGCAGATGGACACTAACAGAAAGGCATCTGTTACCGTAATACAAATCACCTATGCAATGCTTTGCAATCATTTCAAATTATCCCACCAGATTCATCATGGCGTAGCTCACTATTCTGAATGTTTTGTATTAGAATGTATGAATGCAAACATTTTTAAAATGCCATGATTAAAAAATAAATCATAGTCTGTACTTTGTTTTTGTTGAGTCCGTAGACACTGCGAGCAGCCTGTAGGATGTTCAGGCAGGAGCTGAAATGGATGGAGAGACTGGATCCTTCCACTGCACCAACAACCACTACCTCTGTCAGCTTTATCTGCAACACTCTCCTCTTGCCTTCCTCTGGAGATAAAGAACACTCTGTATTTGAACAAGCACTTAAGAGGCCATGTCACGTTACAGGGCTCTTTTATGCATCTAAATGTTTATTTAACAGATAACTTTTGTTTTTCTACAGGTCCTTAAATAGATTATATCATTAAAAGTCATGTTACAATGCATAAAGAATGTAGTGTATAAGTGACAAAAAACAAGTGGACGGCAGCTGTCTGTGCACTTTGATTACCAGTAACAGTGTAGCTCTGGACTTCATTTTTGTTGATGCATATTGTTTCCCAGTGGCCCTCCTACATGAAGGGAAAAATCCGCTTAATTAGGTGCGAATGGATCTTGGCACTGGACAAGAATTTGTTACGATTTCCTATGTTTAAATGCAACTGTTTTTTGTCTGCACGTGAGTTATCTTTGAGTGAATGAGAACCTCTTCATCTGGTAAAGAAAAGTAAAAGGAGATGCTGTGGCTTCCAAGGTTGAAGTCGATCCAGAATTCCTCAAGCTTCTCATCGGACGGCATCATCAGCTAGCAAGACAAGCAAAACCATTCACAGCTCCAACTTACAGTCTCAAAGTGTAGGTTGTGTTAGAGCAGATGTTTGACTACTGGTTCCAGATAGCAGAATCTGTTATAATACTGTGTTTCTGCATGTTTGGAATCCTGTTGATACTAACCTCATAGTTACCCAGAAATACTTCCAAACAAGGGTAAGAGTACACTCTGCAGCACAGAAAAGACAGTTATTCAGAAATAAAATTATCAAAAAGGCCGCAATACTGTTTAGCATTCAAAGTGACAGGAAGACAGAAATGAGTTCCTTTCAACCTCAACCCAAAAATCCCTGTTAGTTTCCCCAGTCATTCTCTAAGAGCAATGGTATACTTCTACCTTCTCTTGTCTCCCTGCATTCCGTTCACCATGTTCAGAAACCTGCGACAAGCCTGAAATCATGAATTTACATTCAGCTCTACACAATTAAATGCAATATATTGCCACAACAACACCTCAAGATGTAGATGTAAATGGTAACCGGAACATAAAGTGATCTATTTCACCGTCTCAAACTCTGAATCACTGATCTGGGCAAATGCACTGGACACATGGCCCATGGTGAACCACTGCTCAGCTAGCTTCTTCCGCTGGTCAGGAGCAGCCATTCTGCATAATGCCTCCATCAGCGATGATTGTAAGTCATAATCTAAAAAGAAAATATTTATTCAAATTGTTTAAACCTTTAATAATCCAATAAGAATGAAAAGAAAGAAAAAAACCTACCACCGCCCTCCAATATCCGACTGGCTAGTTTGGTCCTGTGGTTAAAAGGAACGCACAAGTGTTAAGGATAGTTTGGATATTTTACTATACAATACCAAGAAATTATACTTTATTTTGAGGTAACTACTAAGACATACATTATATCTGAGGCCTCCTGCGATGAAAGAATCTTCCTGTCTTTCTTCAACTCAGCAGGAATTTTGTCCAGAATCAGGTTATATTTACGAATTGCCTGTTGGAACATTATTATTTAGTTCATAGCGAATACTGCAGTTTCCCAAATTTAGAAACAATGTCCCCTGCCCCACAAATAAGGTATTTCAAACCTCTTTTTGGATCAGAATGTAAATTCTAGGGTCTATCGCCAGCTGACCAACAGGATACAGGAAGGACTCTGTGATTTTGTGTTTTCCTGTAAAACATATTATGAAACTACACTTCTATTATTTGCAGTGATTAATTTAAAAATAGTTCTAAGGAACTAACATATTTTTGTACGTTTTGAGCGAAAAAAGGAACAGAAATACCAGCAAATAATTATAAAAACCAAATGTATAGAAGCCACACACATATTATTAATGGAATCAATTCCTATCCATACAGCAGCACATGATGATTACATAGTGATAAATAATGTTTCTATATTTTTTGCACAACTGTTACCATTTCTACGCATCTTGGTTTCTCACAGAAGACAAAATATACAGAGATTATACCAAATACCAACACAAAACAGGGAAAAATAGTATGGGCATACCCTCTTTGCATGTTTCATGAACTACCTGCAAAAGGAAGAAAAGAAAAACTTTTACTAAGTGACACTAGCCAATGTAATTATACAGTATGGGGCTACTCGAAGATTTTGTCTCACCATTAAGGCATTTAAGAAGTTCTCAGAGAGTGTGAACAACGTCTCATCCCAATGAGGGCCATGCTGGATCCACATTTGTCTGCATTTTTCAAACCACTGGACCATGTACGCAAAAACAGATTCAATCAAAGCCTAAATTCATTTCTTTGAAAAAAAACTGCAATACGAAATGTTTGGAAAGCAAAACAGAATATGTGTTTTAATAATTGTATACTTATCTTCTTAATCAGTCCTTGAGTTATTAAACGTGACAGTCCTTGACCACAACCAGGTAGTTTTAAGTTTTTCCCACACTTGTAGAGACTTGCAAAACCCAAACTGGCTGATTTGGCATCTTTTTTATCAAAACTCTAAAGAATATGAACACTTGGTACTTAATGAAATAACAAAGTAAAATCATAATATACTGATCACTGCATGTGCTTTCATCTTACCCGGTTTACCAGTTTATCCAATTTGGAGAGAAACTCTTGAGAGCACTTCATTATAGAGTCCTCATGTGTGTCTTTCTCTAGGAATACATCCAGTGCTTGCGGATCCCCAGTCTTTAAAACTTCATCAATAACATTCTCCAACTGCACAAAAAAGCTTTCTATTATTATCTATCAATCTATTGCATAAAAATAATAACATTGATTTCAATGAAAGATAGTAATCGATGTTTTCACACCTGTCCACCTTGACTAGGTGCCATTCTTGCCTTAGAAAAATATCTTCACTGCCACGTAAAAATCTCTGCACCCCTGAAATTTGAACAAAAATGAAAACACCAACCAATATCTGTTATATCAATTAAGACCAAGGGACTACAAAACATTTACAAGGATATATAAACATTTATCAACATGCCTACATTCAATATAACTATCGTAGTCGTTTTATAGTGTTATTGGTGAACATAAACTCTGACAGAACAAAAAATAAAAAGAATCTGTTCAACTGACATCCTATATGCTCTTCACTTTTAAGCTACCGTAACAATATTTGTTTCTACATGAGAAGTGTAAAATTTAATCTCGACAATAACCACCGAAATTCATTATTTTTTAAAACAAATTTTTAAACAAAATTTTAGTTTCTTACAAGTTACTTACTTTTATATTGCTGCGCATAAAACACAAAAAGAAGTGATTTTCTCCCTCCCTCTCTAAAACGGCCCAGCGTAAACCCGCGAAGCTTACGGTTCAACGCGCAGGCGCGTGACAGCCCAGCTATTACTCCGTTACCATAGATACAAAGGAAGGGATTTTATTGGTGCAACGTTCACTGTTGTAACCGAAAATATTCTGTCGCCCAAAACCTGAACAAAGGGACAGTCTCATGTAGGTACTGCCATTACATAAATTAACAATTGTCTCCGCCTTTACTATTAAACTAAATACTCGCTGTAGATGAATATCCATTTCTATTTTAGCTGTTAGCTAAAATTGTGTACAATGTGTATTATACACCAGAAAGGTTTGCTTTTCTGCATGTGTTACTGCAAGTCACACAAACAAACACACTCATATCTACTGTTGAAGTCAAACTTTTAATGATAGTAAAACTTTTTCTACAACAAAATGTTGCAATGAAAATTGCTACAGAAGTGTCCATTTCTATGTCAAGAGAAGATTCATTATAACGGGAACTCCTGCTTATTCCATGCTACGGATAGCTGTTTTGACAATATTTGCCCTGAAAATTAAATCAGTTAAAAGACATAAAATTGGCTACCTGAACACATTCCTATCTAATCAACCTATTATCCTGCTAGAAGTCAACAGTAGACAAAGGTGCATTCTTTTCATAAATAATCATATCTTCATTTGAGGAAAGAGAAAATTATTATTTTGAAGAGAAAAGAAAATCTTAAATTTTAGTGCAATTTTTTAAAACAAGTGCCTGAGTGTTATTTTACCCTTTAAGAGTCAATCTGGACATTATGAAGTATGTAATCCTATTCAAAAGTATGCTGTTTACCCTATCAACACATTCAACATCTTATGTTGTTCTGTGTTCTCGTCCCAATAGATCTGGCAATCAACTGTAATAAAGTGCTCGAAATAGAATTTTTCTAGCTTTAGTTTGCGTTCTAAATGAAGTGCACCATGCTATCCTCACATTCTTTAGGCACAGTTATCTTGTAGTTTTGGCACACTAACTTATAATTCTCTCCATTATTGTTGTCCCAATATTCAGTCCCACAAACTTTGTACTTTATGGCAAACTCTAACAGTGCTCCTGGCCTCATGAATGGTGGGACTGGCAAATGGAAACGAAATGTATCACAACTAATTTGCCCCTGTTCTTCTGAGGTCTTGGTGGTGGTGGAAACCCAAGATGCTTTTGTTTCTGAACAGCTCTTCCATTCTGTAAATGTATAACGAACTGTGACCTCTTTCTCAAAGTCTAAATTGAGAACCTGAGCAATTCCAATAATCCCTAGTTCAAAACACAAGACATTCTCCAGACACACTTTCTGCACACTGAGGCGATGAAAGAATCCTGGCTGATCGCCTGGTTGTTGTGCAAAAACTGGCTTCAAATATGGCAAGGAGATCTCCAAATGCCTTCCATCTGCCATCTCAGCTCCAAGCAGCAACCTAAAGGTAACATGATGTGGCACGAACGGATCCTCTCCTGATTTAAAAACCCTGACATCTTCCAAATCAAGTCCCAAAGAGTCAACAAACCGTACACCCGCATTTCTGCACTGCTTCGGTTTCTTGTTAGTGGCCGAAGGCAGGGAACGAGATCGCTGTCGGATGATGGGTTTAGGCACGGGCTCACAGGTTAGAAACTGGTGGAACTCCTGTTTTTTTGTCTGAGCAACTCTGGGGCTTGGTGGCCGTATTGGGACGGGCTTCTTTAATGCAGCAGGCTTGTCCGCTTGAAGCATTTCAGTTACATTAATGGTTATACGTGGCCTCAGGACACCGCCATGTCTTGTCGGCTGTTCAGGTTTTGAGGAGAGAATCCGCTCATGTCCAATAAACCACTCTTTATCCATCTTCTGCAGGAGTAGGACCGTTTTCACCTGGATTAAAACAAACAAAATCAAATCTCATGAAGCACAATAAGTTCATATATCACAGTGTGAGTGTGTGTCCCTCAGCCTCACTTTAACCTCAGTCCCGCAGACCCAGTTATAAAATCAATATGCAGAAAAAACGCATATTTCTTTATAACTTTGACGAGCTGTTACAAAATTGAAAAAAAAGGGGGGCGTGTTTCTGGGAGTACGTGCCAGATCGCACAATCTATATGCATGACCTCTGCCCAAACATCTGCAGCTCAAAATCAATAATAAAAAATATTGTTGGAGAAAATGAAACGTTAACGTTACCTTACCATGTAAAGCTCCGGGGCATTGTTTATTTGCAGGCTGCAGGACGTGTTCTCCAGTTGGAGTAACATGCATCAGAGCTGCGTATTTCCGCACGTCACGAAATCCTCGCCACTGGTCTCAAATCGTTTCAGCAGATTTACAAGTGAGAAGAGCAGGCGTGCTTCTGGCCTTTAGTCGATGGAAGTCTGCTTACATGCGCCCACCGAACAGGAAACCGTGTACATGCTAACGTTATCTGAGGTCGTATGGGTGATTGAGGAATTTAAGGTTAACAGTTACGTGTGTGTTAGTCGCTGCCCCCTCCTCCTTTACGTCGACGGAGGAATATATGTTTCTCGGTTCGTGTCTCAAATATTTCAGAACAACAAGAAGTTTCTTGTTGACGCGCTTGCAGTTAATTTAAATATTGGCTGGGAAGCTAGTACTTCAAGTCCCATAATGCACCTGTGGCGCTCGGTCGTGCAGGCAGCGGGCCAGTCAGCAGCAGGTAAACAAACCCATCCGACTGGGGAGACGAGCCAAACAAAGCGTCTGCGCCGTTTGACCGTGTTGCGTTTGTAATGGCGGATAGAATGACAGCCGTGTAAGACGTTCCTCTGGTGTCACCAGCTCGTTTGAAAAACAAAAACACACTTACAGGAACGCGACTGAAGAGCGAGTCAGGTCGACGACGAGCGGGACGCGTTAAAGCCGCAGCACAGAAGAGGCTGACAACTGCGCACGATGCACTGCAGCCCTTTGGAGAAAATGGGTGTTTTGGGCCATATCCTCAGGCAGGAGTGTCTGATCCGAGATGTGGGTTGGCTTCTTTAGCTACCGTGTGATTTAAGAGCCGAGCTGGACGCCAAACAACATCATCTATGGTGCAACATGGGGCCCATCATGCAGGAACGCACTGCATCCACGACACTGAAACGCGTCGTTTCCAAAGAAAAGATACGGGTCAAGAACACTGAAAATAACGGACCAGTAACAAGGTAAGTCTTTTTTTTACCCCTTCTTTTATTTACAGTGACACTGTTGAGACTGTTTTGTAACGGGCACTACATGCAAGCCTTACAGATCACCACTGTGTTCACAGTTCCAAGAAACCTAATAAGATGAAGAAAGCCGTGGGTCAAATGAAGAATGGCCTTCCAGGACAGGATAAGGACACAGCCACAGCATTTCACAGGGTAAGACTTTGTAACATGTCGTTCAGCTATATGACAAACAGTAGTAATGAAGGAACAAAATGATATGTCATAATTATTGTTTTACAGGGTTCACAATCCAAAGGTGGTAGGCTTAAGCCCAGCACTTCTCGGAACACAAGCAAAGTCTCCAGGTAAGAGATGGGAGGGATGTGCATGGTATTTTGAACACTTTACATCACTACCTTAAATCGTCAGCAGCTTGCCCCTGAAATCATCTGTCTTTTCAGTCCCGATGAAGAGGGGGATTTGAGACCTCAACTCAGCAAGCACTCATCTGCAAACAGGAAAGAGGAAAAACGAGAAAGCCAGCGGGCGCCACCGTGCATCAGCGAGGTCCCCCCAAATCGCCAGGCTATGGGGAAAAACCGCCGAGCCCTTTCCCTGCCTCTGTCTCCAATATCGGGGCTACGGCAGTCCCCAGCTCAGCCCTTATTGCCCTCCCCAGCCCCCACCCCAGAGGCCCTCCAGCTGCATTACAATCACAAGGACGACGACACCGACAGCGCCAGTGACCTGTCCGACTCCGAGCGGCTGCCGGTCCTGCCTTCCCCCTGCACCCCCTGCACGCCTCCTCACCTCAACCTTCGGGCGGAGATTATCAACACTAGTGATTTCCCCTCCGACTTCCCAGGCCCCCATGATATGGCAGATGAGGATGAGAGTGAAAAACCCACCTACAGTTACCCAGACTTTCTGCCTCCTCCTTTCAACAGCTGGAGTTTGAGGCAGCTGGCGGTGTTTCTTCACACCGAGGGGCGCGGTGCCCCCCGGCCCAAGCCTGTGGGGCCCTTAGAGAAGTACCTCGAGAGGCTGCTGCAGCTGGAGTGGCTCCAGATCCAAACGGTCCAAGCGGAGAGCAGCCGTCCGCCTGGGAGCCGTCCGAGGCCACAGGGGTTCCCCGCTGCCGCCGCCGCCGCCGCTCCCCCGGCGAGGCCTCACACCGCCCCGCCGTCCCGACTCAACTCGCCCAAAGGCCCGTGGCACAGCCAGCGGGCCTTCCCTTACACGCCCGTCAACAACCCTCCGTCCCCTGCCGCCGCCCAGCACCAGCCGTCCCGCTTCCCCGTCTGTCCGCACTGTCACATCCGTTACCCGCTGTGTAACGGAAGCTGCTCGGGCTACGCCTACCAGCGCCACTCGCGGCTCAGCCCGCTGCTGGAGCGCAGGGCGCGGCCCGGCGCCGCGGCCAAGAGGAGCAGCAGCGAGAGCCGAGCGCCCTCCGCGGAGGGCAGGAGCCCG
Source organism: Menidia beryllina (assembly GCA_013363375.1). Taxonomy (NCBI): domain Eukaryota; kingdom Metazoa; phylum Chordata; class Actinopteri; order Atheriniformes; family Atherinopsidae; genus Menidia; species Menidia beryllina. The sequence continues at coordinate 11,787,282 of JABUIW010000028.1, forward strand.
GGGGGGCAAGGTGGAGGCGGAGCTCAGACCCCGGTCAGCCCCTCGGCCGGGAGGAGTCATGTGAGGCACATGCAGGCCGCAGGCAACGCTCGCAAGCAACCCCAAGAATCGGGCACCAATCAAAACGGCAGAGGTCAGACGAGAAAAAGCCGGGTCAGAGCTAATTCTGAGACGGATGTTAAAAAGGAGCAGAGTGGAAATAAAGCGGCAGCTGCGGAGAAACGCAGTTTCGCTGCGAGTAAAAGGGATGTAATTACCTCTAAGCGAGAGGAAAAGGACTGGCAGAGGTCAGAAGCAGGGGGCCAGGCTTCTAAAACGGCCATGAAAAGAGCTGCTAAAGACCCAGCATCTCTTTCCAAAGCACCACTAAATAGTAAGCAGAATGGCAAAACAAAGAACGTGCACTTTGTCGTAAAGTAACCCTTCCACACCTGTAGAGTAGTGCTTTACTTAGTGGTTACCTGGTGAAAGAGCTCCAACTCATGCCTGCTTTCTGTGTAATGTGTGTAATACTAACATGTTCTAACTGTTGTATAGTCCAAAGTCAGTGGTGTACAGCCCTCAAACAGTTAAAGCTATAAGCAAGACAGCAACTAGCTTACAGACAGAGTAAAATACAATGCATTTAATTCAAATAGTACAGCTTTGCTTAGAAAGAAGGCTCAGTACGTACATGAACACAGCAAGGAATATAAACACATTTCATTTACAGTTAGACTTCTATTGCATTTGCTCAGTTTCTCATAATTCAACTAATATTGACCTATAGTTAGAATAAGCCTCTACTGTACCGCTTTACAGCTTTGAGAATAAATACTCTATAGTGGTGTTTAACACTGGTCTTTGCATCTCAATCATCAAATAACTGAGTAACATTTGATGGTGGAAAATATTTATTTTAAAGAGTTTTCATTTATGTGATGTTGTTTTTTTTATTCTTTTGTGCCTCATGTTTCCAAATGTAAGTTTGAGCATCTTTAGCTTAAGGGGGGGGGGATGGCACGGGAAGTTGTGGGTTACTGCAGTCGTGTGGATTCTTTCACATACATTGTTCAGTGGTTTAAGTCTTAAGTTTCAAGGGCTTTTCATCTTTGAACAGCTTGAATTGTAGTCTATGAAAACATGCTGTATTATGCATAGAGCTGAGCTCTTCCTGTCACTGAAGACGGTGTAATGTTTGCTACGAATGTAAATGCATATTTTTCCAGATTTTATATACCATAGTTATATTTATGACAAGTATTGTGGGTTTCTTGTATTTATCATTGTCATGATTAAGTTTACATTGACATGCACAGTAAGAAATAAGTATAAGAGCTGAATGTAACTTTGTCTTTGCTGTCATTCCAGCGATTCCATGGAATCTGAACACGCCACAGCTGATAGGCTGTAACATGATGATCTGATTCATGTCACCACAAATTCCACTGCATACTTGACATCTGTAAAACACTGTTTACATTAGAGTGCTTTATCTGTTTCTTGTGTCATTTAACATGTGTACCTGACTAATCATTAATGTGATGTATTCTGAGTGCACCTCTTTACTTAGTATCCATGTAAAATATCAAAGCCATAAGTAAGGAGTCTGATCAGGTGATTATTATTGTAGATGTGTACACAACATTGACATGCACGCTGGATGATTGTGGTATGTATTTTCTCAATGTCGAATGCAGGTATTTGTAAGGCATAGAAATAAATGTTTTGCACACAAAGGAGACTGGTGCTATGGTCCTTTCTATAGAAAAATTAATAAGCATATCATGACCATCATTGTTCCAGACACACTAAAATCCACACAAGCAGTTATGACATACCTCTTGCCTACATTTGTAAAATCATCATTTTCTCTGAATCCATGAGTAGGCTACCATTTTATGGGATTGTTCTTTTCTTTTGTCTCTCTGATCTTTAGGACAGAGTAGTTTTTCAAAATATCGATCAAATTAGATCAATATAAAACTGTTTTCATTATGAAATTCCAAACACATTTATTGAATAAGAATGTAAAGTGTCTACTCCCACCCTGGTGAAAAAGTCTAAAACACCAATTGTTGAAGTAGCAAGTTAGAAATTCTTGATACGACTACATCTTCTTCTGGAAAGGGAATGGTTTCAGAAGATGGCGTAGCTGCTTCTCTCTGTCATTCACACACCCTGCAGCAAAGAATAGGTGCATAATTCCAGTAATTAGTACAGATAGGATGATTCCGCCTTTTCCTTATGACCACTGATCAAATATCATCATTGTTTGTGTGTGAACGTTTTTTGTCCATCCATCCATCCATTATCAATACCGCTTATTCCCTCATGGGGTCGCGGGGAACGTTTTTTGTGTTCCTGGAATTTCTATTTTAATCCTAAAAATGGAGGTTCTTTTTCCTTCATTAAGTTTGCATCAACAGCACGGCTTGGTTACCTAAGTGAGTGTTGGCTGTGAAACACGAACTGCCCAATGTTTGTAGGTTGACATCTTCTCTGTAGACAGGCCCATCGTTCCACATGAGATCATATCCTCCCACTCTTTTCTCTTTGCCAGTCAGCCTAATGAGAGAAACAGAATGCTTATGAACATTTGGATAGATTCCTCGGTGATCTGTTATATTGTATGGATTTTCTTTTTACATCTAAAACAGCTTACTGCGATATGATCGAAAAGGTAGCTCTTGCTATATTTATTATGTCTGAAACGGGCATAAAACTATCAAACTGTCAACTTACATGACAGGATGGCCAATGCAGAATGAATATTATTATTTTATTTTTGTTTTGTTTTTTACCTTCCCTCCATATCAACAACATTCAAAGTGTCCTCCAGCAGCTTGTACTTCATCTCATAATCCTCTTGACTGCTGGGTGTCTGTGATGGAGAGGCATTAACTTCAATTAACCACCTGTGAAGATATGGAGAGAGACAACATCAAGTAAACATTAGCTTGGCCTTTCAAGCCTGCACAACGGGACCAGCAGCAACTCCAGTTAGCATTGTAGCACACTTTTCAATTTGTGGGTTATCGTTTACAGAAACATAATTTCTTATTTTATTCTTATTTCTTATTCTTTCAGTTTGACAAAGTAAACAGGTTCACAGTCTGTACATGGCAGCATAGTTACTGCTTTGTCTGCCATAATTTTCCAGTCTGCATATCATATCTCATGTTTCAAAGAGAACGTGTGTACATTTAGGTCAGAACGTACGGTTTAAGATTGTGATCCAGTAGTATGTCGTAACCATAGAGCTCAAAGCAGTGCTTGTCATTTATGATGACCTTCTGCACGCTCTGTAGGCTTCGAATGAAGATATTATCCATCTCTTTAAAGAGGGTTTCCACCACCTCTCTTCCATGCTTGGCGGTCAGGTATCTTCTGAGCTGTTGCATTTGCCATTTGCATCCCTTTAAGACAAAAAGCAAAATAATCAAAATAACAAAGACATATCCAAAAGAGCTAAGAGACTGAAAAACATTAAATAGTTACTATATATGTTCTTCTTCCTGATGTTTTTGGAAAACCCACCTTTTCAGGATCATAGTCAGGTGCTGTTTTTTGAACACTCACATTGGTGAGGTGCATGTCTGAAAAGAGGCACTAAGAAGAACTTAGAGACTAAAATGAGCAATCATACTGGGGTAAAACTGAGCTAATAACAAAGTTTCCAAAAGCAAAAAATGAGAAGATAAGAAGACATTAAGACACCGTTCACATTTGTATATATATAATTAAATGTTGGTGATCAAATTCAGCTTTGTTAAAAAAAAGGATACACTTGTCATCGATGCTGCTCAGAGAAAACCGAGTGTTTGTAAACCGGGCAAATCCATCTCGATACAACCAGGCTTTCAAAGGAACATACTGAAAAATAGACACCCATGAAGAAACACCCATTTTAACATAAAGCAACAAATTGTGTGTATTTTTACTAAAGTAATTGTCAATTTACATGAGTCAGTACGTACTGATGTGACAAGCACGTAAACCCTCAAATCAAACTTCCTGCCTGTGTGGAGAAAAAAGCATAGCAATAAAAAAAATCCTGAGCCATGGGGGTAGACTGACTGTCCCACCATATTTTTTCAAACTGTGCCTCCGAGGATTTGATGCTTTTTCCAAAATAACAATTATCAATAATTCAGACTGTATATTCAGATTCTTACCATTAATGAGGTAAGGGTTCTCTATGTAGCGTTGTGCCACGTAATTTTCCACATGGGCTGCATCCTTCTGTTCATCTGTACGGGAACCATCCTGGGTGAACGGTATCAGACTGTAATCTGTCTGAGTTGTGGGTGCTGAATGACATTTTTTCAGGTTTCTCATTTACAACCAATTCCTTGAAAAACTAACTGTAGGTTACCTTCCTCCATTCAATGATGTCCTTCAGTTTCCTGAACAGGAAAATGCCTTTACCTTGAGATTTTGCTACCTGAACAAACACTCTAGTTAATTTCCTTGCTGTAAAAGCAGTACAGTGATAGCTTTATTTCAGCATCAATGGAAGTGTAATAAATTCCTTGCATTACACTGAGAGACTTGTGGTCAACTTCAGCTCACCGGCTTCATAATCCATGTGCTGCCAGGGCTTCTATTGAACTCCTCCACAAAGAGGTGATACTCGCTGGGTAGTGCAAAGGTGCATGGAAAAAAATCACACTTGGAAGCCTCCACGCGTCCCGTTTCCCTTTCAAGATTTTTCTGATACCTTTTGAGGTTTTTTACCATGAGATTTTTTCGTGTCAGCTGTGAATTAAAACACAGAATAGGACATTGGGGTGTAGTATGTACTCATAGCATGTCAGACAGATGCCATCTCACCTCATAATGGTTGCGAAAATGATTTATTCTGACATGTTCCCCCATGTACATGTGATCAAAATTTTCTCTGAGCCAACCCACATCACACCAGTAGAAGTCCCACTCTCCATCACTGTCAAGAGATGTGGCACAACAAAAAAGTCAATGCAATATTAGCAAAATATTTAACCACACAAAACACTAAATGTCTGGAATATCTTGTAACTCACTCTTTCACTTCAACCCAGTTTGGTCTTTGGCGCAGGACATCTTGTATGGTATTCGCCAGGCCACATCTGTAACGCACAGAGCTTTTTCCCTCTCTAAAGAGACACAGTTCAGTCAATGTCACCTGAACTTGGGAAGTACATTTAATACAGTCAACTTACAAACACCCACCGCTCCTCATTTTTGTCACATGATCCTTTGTATCCACATGTCTGTAATGGTAAAGGGAGTAAATCAGCTTTTGTTCAGTTGTTGATTGAAACTAAACATCTTTACTCAAGTACTGTGAACAAATACAAGCCAGTGTTTTAGAACCTACTTGACTTGATAAACCCTCCATTTTCCAAAAAATGTAGCTTTCGAACATTTTAAATTAGCAACATTATTTTACTAGAGCCTTTATAACCTTTTATTATGAGCTTCTATTAAGACATAAACTACGCTACAGCTAAATGTTCTGTTGTTTTTTTCTTTACCTTGTACTTTGACATGGTTGGTCTATCCGAGAATGAGAGGAATCTAAAGCTATTGAATTATACTTTGGAGCATAAATAGCAGCAGTTTCCTCAGTTAGGAAGTCGTCTGCAGTGTTTTGAGAATAGTTACACAATGGCCATTGGCATGGGAACGATCAATCAACGGTATAGAAAATTGTCCTAATGAGCTTTCCGTAGCATTGCTAAACCATGTTGAAAGTGTGTATGCTTTTAACATTTGGCCCAGAGGTCTTGTTAGTTGTTAATTAATCAATATAGTCGTGTTAATTTATATTGCCTTTTTTATATGTGAATGGAGTATGAATAAAAATAAACGAAAGTAAATTTATATAAACATGATATCATAGGGAATATTAGTGTGTAACAGGGTGAACTTCCGGGAGCAACGTTACCTCTCATCACCACATGGTGACGCCAAAATATTACTTAATTGAGCACGATGGGGCTGCATTCTGCTTATTTTTGCTTATCTCTTTAAAGTTGTGTAGATTTTTAAACTGAATTCAATTTTTGAGCCGTCGCTCTCTGATATCTGCTTGAATGGCAATTTATTGACTTATCTATAAACAACATACCTATATGTAATCATCAAGAAAATCATTTAAATAAGATAAAATGCTGACCACAATTACAACCACTGTGATAAAACACGCCCCACTGACAAATGTTCCAGTGACTAAAAGCAGATCTTTATTGTGACTTCCACTTCACAAAAAACTCTCTGTAAAACATTTGGTCCAGCAATATAGAGATTAACAATCAGTGAGAACACATTTTATCATCCATATTTGACTGAAAAGTAGTCATCTAAAGGCCAATGGATTGTGTTCAATCTGTAGGAATTAAGAATTTGTGTTTTCAGTCAGCATAAAAGTGTTTGCAGGTGCTTGTATTGTTGATTCTTTGGTTGAGTTTGTTTGGATGGTGAAATGTGGATCACCATTTATACTTCTGAAGCCCAGGTCATTCTCCAGCTAAGAAAAACATGTTTAGTTTTTATCACCCTTTTGTAGATAATGTAAGTATGGCTTATACTTAACTTGGATTCAAATGTCAAGTAAAATAAATGTGTAGTAAAATTGATACGTAGAAGGTGATAACAGTTTTACTTTGAACTTGATCGTAGGCTAAACCCAGGTAAGAAGCCTGAAAAATGTAGAACATTTTTACTCAAAGGACCAGTAAAGAATTTCTGCTTACATAATAATCATAGAATGGAAGAGGACGCAAATAACTAGCTATTATTATTTAAATAAATATAAATATGCAATTCTCTGAGAACAAAAAAAGTCCAGTTACCCTCTACTCAAACCACACACACACACATACATACACACACACAGACTGAATATTTGTTTATTTCATTTGGTTAGAAACAGCATCACAGTTTTGATTATCCATATACTCGATCTTCAAATGTCAGATTCAGCCTATTATGAGAGTTTTTAATTCCATCACCTTGACAACAGTACAAATCCTCTTTGTGAGTTCAGTCCTTCATGTTTTAGGAGAGGAATCTTATTCTTTAAAGCTTTTTAATTTATATATGTGCTTTCAGAATCATGCTTTTGCGAAACCTTTCTTCTTTATCCCTAATAATTGGTTAAACTAAAGGTGCCTTTCACAGGTCAACGTCTCAACAATCTCTTATTTTCAGGAGTCTGTAACATTTTAAGGTTTGGCTAAATTCCCTTGTGGGGTTTGCTATCTGTCTCTAGTAGTAGCAGTACGTGTTGTGCATATAATTATGGTTAACCACAAATCCTTATGCAACAGGAAAAAAAGAAAACAATTCCATGATCACCAGTATCTTGGAATGAAAATTGCTTTTGAGGATCAACCCATGATGGTTTCATTCCTTTAAACACTTAACCCACGTTTTTGTGAGGATATGAAAGTAAGTTCCAGCTTTATTGTCCAATTCAAATTGTCACATTTAATCTTAATTCAGATTTCATTGAGTCTCTATGATTGTCTTATTCTGACAACTCTGGTTTTACCACTGCTTTGGTTTTTCACAAATCTCAAAAACCACCACTCATTGTGAAGAATCCCACATGTCATCCATTTTCTAGAGAGTGATAGTCATTGGTCCTGGTAAACTGTGTGCCCCTCTGCAGATAGACCACAAAGCAGGGAACCTGTGAGATCCAGGAATTCAGCTGCAATCCATTTGAGAGCTATGTTGCTGACTTAAGTCAATCCATCCACACCTTGGAAAGATGTTATATTTGGTAGAAAATTGAATTTGACACACACAGACACACACACACACTTGAACTTGTCAAGAGTATACCTCACTCATGTATATATATATTTATATATGCATATGAGGTATAATCTTGACAAGTTCAAGTGTCCAACACTGAAAGACAACACCCATGCTTCCATTCACACCTTTGTCAGCAACCAATTTAACTGGCATGTCATTAGATATTACACTAAGCAAGGAAATCCAAAGAATAGCCTGAGGAAAGACATACAAGCTCCACACAGAAAACTCCAGACTATTTGTGAGCTTTTTGAGGTGACCACTGTTTCTCCTCATTTCGAGAGGCTTACATATATGATGCCTCTAAGATATTAAGGCCACCTGTTTATTGTTTCTCTGCTCCCTACCCCAGTAGCACTGCAACACTCCCGAGGTAATGAGAGTGCAAATCTCCGGGCTCGGAATACAAAAAATGTTTTCTAATAAAACACAAGAAGAGGCCCAGAATAACAGGTCAAAGTGGTAGCTGGAATTCTTCTGAAGTGTATTGGATTCCTTTATGTCTCCCAGTGCATATAGGACTTTGTTATGAAGAGTTTTCCTCTGCTGAAAACGCAAATATAATCAACGCCTCACAAGATGATATGTACAACAAAGTAAGAGAACAGAGTGCTTGAATTATAGAGAAAAAATACATGCCTGACCTCCCGTGTCAGTGCTGGTGAAAAGTAGAATTAACAAAGGATTCAGGGAAATTCTTAAAACAGTCTGGAAAATACTAAAAATAAACTTGAGGAACTTAGTAGATAGGGATTTTTCTAACAGCACAATCGACAAAAATTAACAATTCGGGCGCTGAAATGTTTTGCACAATTCAACGACAATAAAGTGAGAGAGGTTTAATAAGATACGGTCGATCTTTATATTTTGAATACTCAATCTGTTTTTATTGCCTTAATCGGCGATGCCAAACCAAGCTCCCTCACTCCCAGGAAATTTTGTTCCATGCATGTGTAGTTTTCAGTGGTAAATTACCAGCAGTAAACCCACACTGCAGCATTAGACAAGGATGCAAAAGGTCCTTCATGGCTTACACACATCCTGGGACCACTTAACCACACACAGTCAACTTTCTGAAAGCATTCTGTCTCCATAACTCTGGTAAGGAGAAAGAAAACAGAATATGTTCTTAATTTATCTGGAATTCTCTCTGTTTCCCAGCTTAAGGGCCGTGCCAGAGAACTTTGGTATGGCACAAAACCTTAACCTTAGGGAATTTGTGGGGGGAGGGGGTGGACCAGAGGGCAGTCATTAGTCAGATGGATATGGCTTTTCTGGGTGTTTCAGTTGGAGAGTACATATCCAGGGCACTTAAAGTTTGAAATTCAGAGAGTCTTCTTACATCTATATATTACATGTATATCTCCGTGGTTGACCAGACTTGCAGGTGCCTCGCATGTCTTCTTTTAAAAACGATTTCCACAAATGAAACCCAGTAAAGTCAGATGTGAACAATAAAGAAAATTCACCCACATTGGCAGGTTTTTCAGATTTCTCTGTTACAAGATGTGGGACATCCTTAAGTGAGAGAGTATTGATTTCCCAGGGGGGCCACAAAAGTGAAAGGAAATTGGAGTTGGAGGCTCAAGGAGCTGAGCTCCTTTTTTTCATAACAGTGATTTGGGCGTGGCAGTAGGAGCTACCTCTGCCCGCCATTGTTTATTTGTAAAATTGAACTTAAGTGAGTGCCTCATGTGATTTAAGGAAGGAAGCACATACTGTATGAGAGGGTGAGTGAGTAAGGTACATCCTGCTAAGAAGTAGTCCATCCCACCCAGAACTGATTTACAAATTCAAATATGGTTAATCATTTTCCCCCACAGCTCTGATATTGCTGTGCTGTTTTCTAACCACAGCTTGGCTGAAATACAAAAAACAATGTGGCAGTGATTTCTCACTTAAACACGACTGACATTTTATCCTTAGCTGAAAATAAATCCATCACTTCTTTGCTAATGGATGACATTCATCACAATTCACTTGTTGAAGTTGAATTAGACTGATGTTAAGTGATTGGCTCCATAACATTCCTCTGTAAATCAATAAAATCTGAGTAGATTTAACTTGATATTCAGCATTTTCACTGCACAATCTTCAGGCGGACTGTCTAATCTAACAGATGAGAGTCCGCTTTTGAAGTTCCCCAAAACAATTCCTGGCTTTCAACAAGCAATCACAAAGCAAAAGCTTGGCCTTAGTCTCACTTGTCCATTGTGGTTATCTTCAAATCTGTTAAAATGCAAAGTGTAACCAGGACTTTTTAGTTGTCAACCATCAGCTGACTTTAAAAGAGTAGTTTGTACCATTCCTGGGTGTAAAAACTGTTGAATGCTTTCAACAATCGAACAGCATTGTAATGACATCACTATCACTACCTTCTGATGAGTGGGTAATGAAAGGGTAACTGGAAAAAGACATCCAACAAGACAGGCTAGAGTTAAGATTATTCCATTGGTGGAATGCTATTCATATATGTGTACCCCACATTATTTTTTCTTCACCTACTTTGATTTAGGTGTACAAATGAATAAATGCATGAATACAGTAATGTTGAAGCTATTACTTGTTCCTTTGCTTGTGGTTTCCTATTCCATTGTAACCAGGATGGTTTCCATTGCAAACTGCATTTAGTAGCATAATCAGCCGACTGTTTAGTGGTCATCTGTGGCTGGTGGTGCCCTTTGAGTAGATACACACACACAGACACTCACACACACACACACACACACACACACACACACACACACACACACAC
>JABUIW010000028.1:11797837-11867398 GCA_013363375.1 Menidia beryllina
ACACACACACACACACACACACACACACACACACACACACACACACATGCTTCCACTACATAATTTCTGGAAACTGGCCCACTATGTCATTGGCAGATAAACGTGTTTTAATATGAAGCCCACCAGAAGCAAAACTTGGAATTCAGCTAAATGGAAATTTAAAACTCTATTGTGCCTGCCAAAAGTCTAGGATGACCGAGGAGCAGGTTTGCTTGGAATAGATTAAAACTTTGATGGTTTAGGCTACATGACATGGCCGTCTGAACGTGGAAACCTCCGCACCAGTTCATTCTCTGTAATGACGCGTTTATATCTGAAGCACTGACAGCATCTCTCTTCAGTTTTTATGAAGTCGGGCTCAGGGTTTTGGAACACGCACTGTAATGACTGTTTCCACACTTTGTTCGTTACTACACAAAAGACTACCATGTACTTTCCTATGGGAAACGAAAGGGCAGGCTACCTCCTGCTCTCTGCAGCCTGCTGCTGCTGCATGTGGCCCAGTATATAAGCAGGAGCGCGCAGAGAGGTGTGGGCGTGGATCCACGACTCTCCAAAGCTCCACACCTTTCATTTCGTACTCTCAGAAGGCGAACTGACGCCGAGGACCACTGTTTTTCCCTCTACAATCTATTTTGCATTCAGATTAGGGCTATTTACTGTTTTTTTTTTTTTTTTTCCAAAGGACGGAGCTTAATTTGACTTCAGGGCGTAAGTTACATGTGAGATATTTTATATAGGCTGTATCCTATCGGATAGACATAGAGCAGCATACATTTCCGAGCAGTTTGTCACCTCAGGACCATGTGAACAACCCGAGGACCTGAGTCAAATTCAATGGATACGAATGATCATCTCACTATGACTGGTTTTGGGAATATCTGACATGGCAAAGATGCCTCCTTTCTTCATGAGAATCATGCTTGCCAAAATACTGACTCTGGCTCTCTTACACGGTAGGTTCCCATTTCCTTGAAATGAAAAGAAAGGTAAAGATCGCACAATTCGTACAGTTTTGTCTTCTCACAGTTTTTTTTTTTTACATACTTCTAATAAAGGTGTCTTAATGTCTCCCGTGAAATCTGAGAGCAATGCCAGAAGTCTCTCAGACTCCAAGCTGTCCGGCTCCAGGACTCTAAAGGGCTCACAACTGTCTGACATCTCAAAGTCCAGACAAAAGCGCTGCACCTGTTATTCCTACTCGGATAAGGAGTGCGTGTACTACTGTCACTTGGATATCATCTGGATTAACACTCCTGAGTAAGACATGCTTTCACCTCTTAACATGCACTTTGTAGATCTGTAAACTCTCGGATGAGCACTGTTGCGCAATCTCGCCTCGGTGGATCAAATAAGATGGTATAAACGCCGATGGGTCTGTGATAACTTTGCGGAATTCAAAACGGACCTGTTAAGCCAAACATAAAATTAGCTGTTAAGTCACGCCCAGCTATGTGCCGTGAGGCGACAGGCTCCGTCACAGTTCAAGTGATGGCAAGCCCAAGAGAGAGAAACTCCCCCTGCCACAGTCTGAAATCAGATGTTAGTACTCTGTTTTTCTGTTATGGCATGGTTCATTATCTGCGTTCTAATCTGATAAACTGTTACTTGGTCAAGATATGTTAGATATCTGATTGTTTTGTTGATGATAAAGGCCATTGTTCTGTTTCTTATTTGAGAGCAAAGATTTTTTTTAACCAAAAGGTTAAAAAACAGAAATGCATCCTATTGAAATCCTGATTTGAGCAGCGAGAGTTGTGGGCACGGAACAGTAATTTAGAAAGTGTGTACTTTATGTTAATTGGCTTGCGTTGATTCTATTTTCATTTGCCAAATGTGGGGCAATAGATAAAAAAAAAAGGTTTGAGACCTAGACAATAAGTTGTATTAACTAACTAAATAAATAAATTAACTAAATACATAAACAAATAAAGTTCTTAGTCTCTTAATTTAGTTTTTGCAAACTTAGATGAACACTAAATAAGATAAATGACGTGACAGCCCTGTGATAAACACCTGAAGTTCTGAGAACACAGTTTATCTGATACTCTGTGCTTTGAGTACCTCAGTCGTTGATTGGGATGGCTCAGTAGCTGGGATGGCTCAGTGGCTGTTGACGGATAAGAATCAGTAAGAGTCACGTGAAGACCTGCTCACAACACTGGAAACACAGTTGACAAAAAAAAATCTCAGTGATCCTGACACTGCAGTCAGGTTGTGATGGTTTGAAGATGAAAGCGATATAATCATATAATCAGGCAAAATGAAATGTCCACATGATGGAGCGAGGAACATAAAGTTGACATTTCCATCATACTTAAGTTTCAATGGCAGAGTACTATTATCAACAATTTTGCCACTATTTAATTTTGATATAGTGATTTAGGCACTGGGTAGATAAACCTGACTTGACTTGTTAGGTAATGTGAACCACAAATGAAAGCAGCGTAAGCAAAGTATTAATTGCGGCTGTAGTTCTACTATGTGACCACAAAAACAGTATTGTTTTAAGAAGTCAAATCCATTGACTTGTAATGGTTGAAAGTGGCTAAGGGGGAAGAGCTGTTTAAGATATCTTAAACTCAGGAGTCATTTAGCCACAGGCGGTAATTAAAACCCATGAGGAGTAAAACAGAGTTTGTAGAACTACTGGTAGGCAGAAGGTTTTTTTCAAATGGTGTTATCCACAATGCATGTTTAACATGTGTGCTGGGTTTCCGCAGACCCGGAGAAGTGCATTAAAATGTAATGTCAGACACCTTTTGTAAGGATCAACACTTTCAAACCAGATCACTGTCATGAGTTTTTTTTCTAGCTCTGTCTTCTCATGCTCACTCTGCTGAAGGCTGTCTCAGATAAGCAACTTATTCTTTTGCAGCTTGGCATGTTGGGACCAATTAACATATTTGAAATTCTTAGTTGGCACTGACATAACAAAGTCAATATAAAAGCTAATAATACATTTACAAATACTTGTTTAAACTTTTTAAATGACATGATGATTTTTTCCTTGTATAAGGGCTTGTCTTTTATACGTCTTTTTATCGCCACTTTCGTGGGCACATGTGTATTTGGAAAGCTTGAGGCAAGTTTTCTAAAGGTTCTCCCTGCACCATCAGTTGTTTTCACTTTACATTAGCATTTTCAAATCTCCTTGATACATTACAACTAAACTCCTGACTCACACTTCAAACTGAACAGGTAGAAAGTTAAAAGGCATTTTGCCCTAAGGATACAGTTGCAATCAGAGAGAGTGAAGGAGTAGGCAAGCAAGACAAAGTGGAAGCAGCAGGCAGTAACACTGAAGGTATTTAATCAGACACAGGCAGCAAGCAGTCTGACATATTCTGACAAGTTCATGAGAGAAAGCTATTTATCTGTCAGGTGAGCTTTAATTTCAAATGACCAATGTAGCCTATTCACCCTCATGTGCAGACCTTCCTGTGCAATACATGCTGGGATACTCAAAAGCAGATTGTCTTCCTCCTTTGACCTTTTAGACCAAACAAGCCTCAGACACATTTGTATGTCTTTGGTTTGACTCCTTTTTTTCTTTGTAAAATAAATCACACATGGTTGAAAACAGATGAGACGACAGAAAGAAAAATGTCAGCGTGACAGCATAAATGTTGTTGTCCAGATGGGAGAACTGGCAAGAGCTATCAATACAGTCACAGCCTTTCTGACTTAGTAAAGTTGATCTATGGAAGTCATATGTCAGAGTTATTTTCTTTCACCAGATTCTCTGGTCTTGCAGCTTTTGTTTTTCCACTAGTCATTAAACTGCAAAGAAATGATTTCATACCTTGATTCAACACATAAAAGCTGAGACATTGAATCATAGTGGAAAATAATGCATTTCTATATTCAGTATAATCATACAAAACTAATTAAACGTAGGTAATTAAACTTAGAAAAATAGATTGAAGGTAAAAAAGCTGAAAATGAATTAGAACTGCATCAAATCAACATTCCTTCCTTTTCCGTTCCTTTTTTTCCTAAAACCAGGTCTGTTTGTCTGTTTTAGGCGTACTGTGCCCTATGGTATGTCTAACTATAGAGGATCACAGAGACCCAGACGTGCTGTTGGAGGAGGATTGACCAAACAAGATGGGCCAAAGACACCACGCTGCATTTGTGCTGTGACTGATGCAGACCTTGAATGCCAGAACTTTTGCCTGTCAATGTAAGCCATAATCTCTGTGTAGAATACTGACTCCCCCCCACCTTTAGCCCAGTGAGCTGAGTAATATAATAGGAGTTGAATTTGACTACCAGGAAAAAATATTTTTGCATTATTTTGCACTTTTAGTATTGTGGAAAGTTTAACACGTCAATAGTTATGTGATGTATTTTAGGCTATTCATAAACAATTAAAACAACAGGATTTTTATTAGTACAAAAGACAAAAACCAATGCAGTTTTGCTGTTATAGCGGTGCTATAATTAGTCCTCAGAAGAATGAATTAACTCTATGTTCCAGGCAAATAAAAGTACTAATTCTAGTCTAGTATGTCTAGAAATCTTTTAGGTGTCACAATGTTACATTTCAAATCTAATGTGAATTATTTTCTCTGAAGCCCCAATCAGACTCGGCCAACCAAGAGTCTTCACAGAGTCCCTGGCCTTGGATGACAGTTTCTAACCCCACCATCTGCTGCTCTTGTCCTTGAGTGAATGGACCATTCCCTCCTCTTCGGCTCCTTCCCTTTTGCTATCCGTATGGCATCCTGCCTCCCAGGTATACACATTCAAGGGAAGAACTTCGAAGCTGAACATTGCCAACATTCCTCAACATCAAAACTTTTGAAGCAAGTTCCATCAGGCCAAGTGGTTTCAGGAACTCTTCTGCAAATTTGATGCAGATATCTGGAGGCTGTTCCCTTTTTGTTCCCTCCAGAGAGCAGAACAGGGATTACTTTCACCATCACATCAATATAATTGCCTATGATGTGGCTTATGCCAAGCTTAATCAAACCGGCCCTTTAGTTTCATACTTAGTGTTGTGGACTACACAACAATTCAATCTTTTAAAGCAATGAGGCAAATTTATGCTTATACCCAAGGGACAAGACAGTTCCACTAAAGTGCCGGCAAGGAGAAAGTGCCTCGGGGAAACATGGAAAGTAGGAGAAGGACTAAATATTGGGACTTTAAAAAGGCTAAAAAGTGCAACAAAAAAAGGAAGGTTCATTTTTGGGCATATATCTTTTTTGGCGATGAGAGCTATTGATCTTTTTCAATTGACCATTGAAAATCACTGACTGTTCTCTCAGCATAATCACACAATTTGCTGTGTTTTTCTGCAAAATTCTTAATTTCAGTGTACATTTACCATTGACCAACTCTAACCTTGTCTGAGTGAGTCTTTGTGCATGGTCTGAATAAGCACATGTGGCTTTAATTGATTTTTTTCAGCTGTAGATTTCTTATAGATTAATGAGTGAAACTGTTGCTATACTAAATTTTTTCTTACTGACAATGAGATCAAAAGATTCTGTAAAATGAAAGTTTAAAAATTTTGCGTACATTGTTTTTGCCCACATGCCAGAGGAGTTAAGAAATTGTAAAAAAGTCACATCATAGCTCTGAGTAAGTAAGGTACAAGCAAAATAAGAATTGTATTGAATGATATTGGCCTTCTCATCAGTACACACATTTGCACACATGCACACACCAAATGTTAATCTACAACTGTAAAAGGGAAAAAAACAAAAACATATTTAGGCTCCATTTAAGTGCCATGAGTTAGAGATATTATTTTGTTCCCTAAAGGATTATAAAAGTATTTAGCTTTTGTTATATCTTATGCGAGAGGAAGAAACAATATTGGATAAAAAAAAATTCAACTAAAGCACCCAACAACTTCAAAACCAACTGTAATTTAATCATATCAATTTAATCATGCCAATTTAATAAGCACAGAATAAGATAGGTAGTGTTCCACCCTTGTAAAACAATTTTGTTCCTGGCCTCTGGAACTTTTTTCACCATGAAGAGCTTTCATTACAGATCTTGTTACCAATAAACCATACTGTCGAATTATATTATGTAGTTGAATGTAAACAAACTTACATGTTGCTTTTGTATTTTTTGTTGTTCTTTTTTATCCCATGTTGCAAACAAATGAATCTATTTTGTTCTTATTTTGTATTATAGGCTCTTTTTTAACTGTTTTTTGTCACCCAAAGCTCTGTTTCTATTTGTTTCTGGAATACATTTTGACCAGATACTCAACTTTACAATATTTAGAAGGCAAAACAACCGATCAAATTAACTATTGTTTGTTAGTTCAAATGACGCTGATGATAATTTATTTCTTTTGTATATAAATTATATGTATTAATCCCAAATGCAGTGTCTAAAGGTTTTCATATCTGATATTCAGTGCATGCCTCCATTTTCATCCACTCATCCTTGTGGTGACCTCTATATCTTTTTTTTATTGTTGTTTTTTTGGAAAGATTGTTCCTATCCATTGCCAAGTGTTTCCCCAGGATTGCTAGGATTCTCTATAGACTTACGCATTGTTATTCTAAGATTTAACAAAGCTTTGAAGGATGTCTACTACCACCTCAGTTACAGACACTCAAATTGATACTGAAAGAAGTTTCTTTGTGCTTTAGAGAGGCACACATGAGCATGCCTATCCTTTTAGCTTTACTAAAATTATCGTTTGACTTTTAATTAAAGTGGTGAGAAAGTCTTTACCCGCAGAATCACCATCCCCACAATCATGATGGAAATATGATGCCTTGTTGCAGGATAGTTGTCAGGGAGCCTAAAAAAAGATGAAAACTTGGCATTTGTGAAGCATGGGATATTCCAAGTAATCAAAGCCAAAGTGGTCAAGAAGTGTCTGATTTAGAACAAAATCAGCATTAAAGGGTGGCTCGGCCAAAAGCCCAGGAACTGATCCCATGCAGGTTTGTGGAGGTAACAAAAGACCAAAGGCATGGCAAGGAAGGCAAAAATGCCTTCCAACTTCAAAGACCTCAAGATCATCTGAAGATATTTAGTGGATGATGATGAAGAGGAATGATCCAAAATATCATGGGAGACAGGCAGTACTAAAAACATTTGATACCCTAAAAGAGTCAGAGGAAGCGAGGAATTGCCTTGCCACCAATTACTTAGAGATGTTCAGACATTTAGGCAATATGGGATAAAGTATATGACTAAAATAATGAACATTGATTATTACAAAGCCTTTGAGGAAGATAAATAGAGCCTTAAAATTAAAGAATGTGTTTTTTCAGAAAAAAATCAGTACATTGTGAATGTAACTGAATGTAATCAAAATCCTATCACATATACTTATTTCATATAATAATGGGAAAAAATGTATGAGAGAAGTGTCAGTATTATTGTTACATGTTATGTAGCTGTGTCAACTAACATCGATTGTTCACTTTCTTGAAGCAACCATAAACACATCTACAGTTTAGAATAAGATTTATCTTTCGGCCAACAGTTGTAACATTATCACTATTTCTTATGTATACCTGTATATACATTCATGATTCCTATATTTATATATCTTAACACCTAAACAAATGTAACAAGATTATAATAATGGAGGAGATATGAGGTTATAAGACAGTACTTCACATGTTTTGTTTAGAAAAACTTAAAATTGATCCCTTATATTTACTGTCTAGAATGGTACTAATTTTTCCTGTGAGTTGCCTGTAAATTGCAATATTTTAATAGCATTTTTATAGATTGTTTCAGGAGGCAATCATGTTACCACTTTATTGTAATTTGAAGGTATTACATTTTCAACAGCTTTTTTTATTCAGGTAACCACAAAGTCAGTCTAGATCTCTGTGGTAGGTTTTGTTCTTAGCAAAGATGACATAAAAAATTATATATATTAATTTATATTTGTAAATGAATATATATGTATGTGTTCCTCCAATTTGCAACCATCAGGTGAAAAAGTACAAATACAAGATGCAGTTCAGAAATAGGTAGGATTTGTGAGTAAAAGTCTGCCACATCACAGTCCAGCACAGCTGGACTGCCTGAGGTCTAACTGTCTGTCAGGCATGTACGAGGTCAGCAGCAGTGCTTCAAGTCAAACTTCCCCTGAACTGCTTCCTGAGGGTCATCTTCTGTGTGATGAGTTGAAAGTGAACTCGCCAGACCAGCATACCATCTCATTGTGAACTATGCGCTGCCACCATAGACAGTCTTAAGCCTCCCAAAGCTACACTTAATGTTATTACACATATAATCTCTCTGAGTTGGTCCATTGCACAATATCTCATAAAACTTAATTCTTGTCTTGAAGAGCAAAACTTAAATGACTACACATACTAGCAACAGGACATTCTGCATATTTGCTACAGGTTCAGAACAAACAATACAAATACCAGGTTCTGTCAATCTTGTGCAAAGCATGCAACAGAAATCCAGCGATCTGAAACAGCTGATCGCGCCGATTTTCCTGCTTTTACACGTTACTTTTCTTGTTATCTTCAAGGCAAGTCCCTTTATCTAGATAATGAGCTCATTTTTGTGCAATCTGTGTGAGGCAGTATATATTTTTCGTGATCATGAGCTTATTGTAATTAATTTGATAAAATGTCTGTTTGTTTTTGTCAAGATAAAGATAAAAAATGTTCATGATGACAAAGCAGCTTTGTTATTCTGAGCTTGTGCAATATTTTCCTGGGATAAAAAAGAAAAGAAATTACAACCATGTCAACTTTTCTTTGGGGGGGTGGGGTGTATGCAAACTATGTATTGTCTTATTATTTGCTTGTTGTCATTAAAACACCTTATACCTTTATAAACAAAACGTGAGATGAACTCGATCTTTGAAACCTTAATACCACTTATCATCCTGGAATGTCACACTAAGTCCAGCCCAAATAAGCTTACCCTGGAGCCTCAGAGTAAACCCTCCACAGTCGGTAAGGCCCATTTCCCACAGTACACCCTGGGAAATACTTCTGCACAGACATCCTGACCATTTCACGGCAGGTTCAGCGTCCTTTCTGTGGCTTAAACTTAGGTGAATGAATAGTTGCCTCTTGTCATGCAGTGAACTTCTGTTATAGACTTTTAAGGGAAGATCATATTGTGCAAATATAATGTATTGCCTGCTTTGGATTTGGTGTAATAAACTGTATACATTTAATCATTCTGCTGTATTAAATGTTTTAAAGCTCCAACCAATAGTAAAAAGGAATTCATCCTTCAGTTGATGTATTAATAATGATCATTAAAAAAAAAGTTAAACATTCATAATTTTCATGGCTTGACTTGTTTTTGACCGTTAGAGAGTTTTTGAAACACCCAGTGATTTTGCTACTTTTTATTTGGAAGTGAAAGACAACGCAATTTTGCAACAATTTTGTATGTTTCATAAATGTGTAGCCTCTAATAAATACTTTTTTTATCCACTCATTTTCCACACTTTTGAAAAACTCAAAGTGGACACACGTTGAAGGCAGCCTCAAAGAGACTGGACCTGTTCAGTCAACGTGCAGACGCGTGGTGATAAACAGAAATGATTTATGACACACAGGCCAGAGGAATGACGCGTGATGCGAAAGATTTAAGAAGCTTGCTGGGTTGCTTTAGTTTCAAATTTTTTATGACAACTTTTGAGTGGCATATATCATGTATCCCTCTGCAGGGTTTAGGCTCAAGATCCAGCCAGTGAGAGACATTAAATCACCCCACTGAACTGCTCCAGAGTTACTCAGATTTTACTCAAATATGACTTTGAACATACATATGGAATACGAGCGTACATATGGAATACGTTTTCAGCAACGGAGCAGAATTGGTTGACGTATCTATGTTATCTATGAATCAATGTTCTCAATGAGACAGTTTGAAATCAGCACAAAGTATTTGTGAGGACCATTTGAAAATCTTGAAGAACAGTTTTTGTGCAGTTTTTAAGCAGGACAGGGATTGAGTTATTCTTCATTTATCTACTTGAACTGCATACTAAAAATGATCGTAAGAGTACAGATGGTTATACTTACGAATGAGAATATAGATAGTCATATTTACAAAACAATAGAGAAATAAATGCATGCATGCATATAGACATACACAAACTCTGAGTAAACAAGGTTTTGAAGGTAGACTAAATTATCATTATTAAAATTCTTTTATTCTCATTCTGTTTTAAAACAAAGTCAACTCCACGGCACATAAATGGTTTGCATACTCAGCCAAAGCAAGCAATGATGATGTGCCAGCTTCCATTTAAATAGTCATTATTGTAGAGTCAGACATCTCTGTTTTTACTCCTGTTCAATAGGTGAAGGCTGTTCTGTATACCATATTCAATTTCTCTACTTAATTAAAGAAAACACTGAATCTTGATAGTATATGCTCAACGGGTAATTTCTTTCTTGTTGCTAGGCAAAATAAAGCAAACATGCATGTTGCAGGACTTGAAAGGCCTTCAAAACAAAGTTTTAACTTAAATCTTTGAGATTGTTCATTGTGGGGACGAACATTGCCAAGGGCAGTTATTGTATGCTGTTCATTTCCTGTAGGAATAGCAAAATCAAATTAAAGTTGGCATGTACTACCAATCTAAATGATTTATCTTGATAGTCACAACAAGTGAAGCCAACATAACCTGAGTGGCTCACGATGAAAACTGTAATTTCCAAATGTAGCGTCAGTCCTTGGATGTTGGAAAGCAGCTTGAGCTTTGAAACTCTTTTAAAAAAACAACAACATTTATGATAAGAAAGATAATTTCTAACTAAACCAAAGAGCTTAGCGTGACTGGAAGACATATTAGGAATATCTATGTCTCAGAAAAGCACTAAACACAAATGCAAAGTTTAATCCTCAATACATATCTAAACCAAGAACAAATTAGAATGTCTGATAAACTAATCTCTCACAGTACGTTTTCTGAATTACAGACAAATGCAGAGGCAGTTAAAGCTGGAGAATTGGATCAAATAGAAACCAAAAACCATATTTTTCTAGAGATCAGTACGTTGCCAATATAGGCTAAGCCTTTTGTGTTTTCCTATTAAAAATGGTGATTTTACCCCTGGAGCGTATAACATATCTCCTAAAAGGAAAAAGTGATTTATTTGAAAATATATGGAGACCCTTTATGACTTTAGTGGGAGGTATGGACTTATCTGAGGACGACGAGGACAATTAAGGAACACCAGCTTGGAAATGTGGTTGATATCGGAGCCTTTGTAACCAGTTTGTGTCTTTTGCTGAAAAAGTGTAAAAGTATTCAAATGCATATGTGTATCTGAGAGGGTATTTGTTTGTTTTTGTTTTTTGTTTATTTTTGGTATGGTTCTTGTATTTCTTTATATCGTATGTATAATGATTGAAAATAATAAAAACATTGATGGAAAAAAAAATGGTGATTTTACTTCCACAAGGATGTTGCAAGCTGCCAAAGCCAAATAAATGTATCATGTGGTGAAAAAAAGGATACTAAGTCGTCGCAGCATGTTACTGAAAAGTTGTTCTTTTTATTTTATTAAATTGAAAAGAATCGCGCAGGGCAAAATCTTCCGTAAAAATAGTCTATCTGGAATATTATTCACCTCAATTAAGTGACCGAAAGACATGCACACACTGGCTTCATCCAAGTGTGGAATGTGAAAATGGCTCTCGTTTGAATTGTTCACACTTCATTACCTCATTATTCAGATTTCAGTTATCCTCTTTTTATGTTTTTGTGAAAGGATGGTGCTGCCAATTAACATTTAACATTTAGTTTCCATGCTAAGACAAACACCAAAAATTATTAAATTTGATAAGAATTAAAATATTATTACATAATCTAGAAAATAAGACACTAAAGCAGGTAAACAACGTCATGCTGAAAATTACATACACAACATAAACTCAATGAGAAGTTTGTCCATGTGACTGATGAACCATCAAGTCAAAGATTAGATCTTTTGGAGAAAATATATGTATGTTTTTGGTATGTAATGTCTATAAGATTGTAATTTGACTGGGGGCTGTTTTTCCTTAAGAGATACTTTTGTTAGGTTTCCACTCTGCAAAGCATATAAAGCCATGGCCTCGAGTACACCTCTAGGCTGCATAAAAATGTTAGGAGAAACAGAAGGATGGCATGTTGTCTGTGTTAACTCCATCAGTTTTCCAATATTAACCACAAATACGCTGTCTGAATTGAGCTTGACTGAAGGGTTTGTCATTTTGTGGCAAACAAGTGCAGTGCTCCTTTGGGAACTGCCAAATTTGAACTGAGCAGAGCCAGTCAGTCCTACTGAAGCACATCATCTGTTTTTTAAACATTTAATGTTAAAAACAAACTTTTTAAAATACTTCTCTCTTTTAATCCACAGCGGTTTCAAAAGCTGTCAGCCTGCGGTTGGCTTATCATTTTTCAAATACGTGAAGCTGGAAAATATTTTTGGACCAAAACAGGTTGCATTGAAAACAATAACTGCTGTAAACAGACATGAATTGTTGGTCACCACTTCAAATCATACCATTTCTGTGCCAATTTACTCTTAAGGGTCAAGAATAGTGAATATAAAAAAACTTTTCTCTGAAGATGTCTTGCAGAAACTTCACTGCGTCACAAAATGAAAAACTGTCAATCAGGGGAGTACATCTAGAGAAATTATAGGACATGTAATACTTAAAGCACCATTAATTACACTAAGTCCCAACTTTAACCTATGAGAGCAAACAGACAGATAACTGTGTCTAGATCTGTGATTTCCATTAGCCATCTTTAATAAATGTATTTTACTTTAAATAGGTTGTTATACCGGTGTCACTGTGGGGTCTTATGGGTTAAGTGCAAACATGTTTTTTAGAAACAGTTTAACTGTTAACTGTTTGCACTTTTAAAATCAGGTCACTTTGAATAATGATTATGCTCATTTACCAAAATAAGGGACTCTTTCAGAGCTTTATTTGATGATACATCCACGGGGAATTAAAGTTCTTAACAGTATAACTGTGCATGCCGTAACACAACACCTCCTGAAGCTTAAGCTTATGCATGATGATTCATGAAAGGGTTGAATAATATTGAGATGTGATTAATGTTCCTTTTTAACAGCTCTATCTCCCCAGTGATCAGTTATGTTCCATTTCACCTCAGCAGGACATTCACAATTTTGAAGAAATGACAGAAGATGAGCTTCATTATCATTCCATTGTGGTGAAGTTTCGTACAGGGCTGTGGAAGAATGCTAAGTTATTATGGAGAAAGGGGAAAACGTTTTCCTCCTCTTCCTCTCCCTGGAATGGAAGCCAGAGGTGGTGAGTAGGTTGCAGGCCTGGAGTTCTTATGTGAGTGACAGTGGTGGGAAAATGTGGTTATGTGCAATACACCATGCCACAGAGCAGTTAAATGGGCAATACTGATGTGAATGTAACATGAAACATAATTGGAAACTTAAAAAAAAATAGAAAGAAAAATGTGTGCACAAACATGTCACTGTTTGCTTGTCTTTATATTTAAGACTAAAAGTGTTTTTTAATTGTTTTAAGCCTCACAGCAAGCGGGTTCCTTGAATCCTGGAAGTGGCCATAGTGTATGGCATGCCCTCACTGTGTGTGAATGCATTTTCTCTGGGTATTCCTCTCAGATGTTTTCATTTATGAATGCTACTTTCAGAGTATAGTGAGTATTTGAGTGCCAAAACATTTAATTTCCACTTGTACAACTGTAGGGGATTGTAGAAAAATCCTATTAAAATCTCTCTGAATTCAGGTGTGAGTACAACTTTCATGTTCACATACCTTATGGTTTTAGGCAAGCGTATCTTAGTCGGTATTGTGTAAAAAGTTTGTTTGGTGTGGAAAAAACGTAACAATTTACGGATTTCAGCTCACAAATCCATTTTCAATATTAACCACATGTTGGAAAACGTATCTAGTAGATAAGTACCAAAACCGCACCAAAAATGTGTCACTCAGTTTTACCGCTATCAAACATTTTGATATGAGATCTGCCTGCCTCTTTGGAGCCTCACTGAAGTGTTGGTGATTTGTTTATTGGTTTGGACTTGATCATCTCTTTTCGGGCACACAGAGAATTAGCATAGCACTGAAAAAGAAGACATGATGCATCTGGAAACAAAAGCAGACATGCTTGGAGTCATCTCATATCTTTCAAAATGGCTACCTGTTCAGGGTGAGCTTGCATGCACAGAGAACAGTGAAAGATGCTCTGACTTTGAAGCCTGTTGCTAATTGGATTCAGGCAAGAAACCTGGCTGCCTCTTGAATCCCCCCCCTCCCCCCGCCCTTCTTACATTTCTGTCTTTTAAAATTTTTGGTCAGCTTATAACTTTCATACTATCTCTTCAAACAGAAATGCCATGCCTGACTATTGCCTTGCTTTTTTTCACACTCCATCTTAAACTGCTGTCAAGGTCCCATAACAATGCATAGGTTTTTGGTTTTTGTACATTAAAACCTATAACACTTTTTACCATTTTGATAAAATATTCTTAGAACACGGTGCAATATTTACAGTATTAATAGAGCAGATGATTTGGAAGTTTGTTTTGATTAAGGTGAACTAGACTGTAAATAGCCTGAATCTGACTAAAGTACTGGTTCCCTTTTTGGAAAAACATTCTCAAACAAAGCTTTGATTGTGATAAGCTTCCTTCAACTCAGACGGGTTCCAGTCTCCTGCCGGGAAGAGATGATTGCTCCATCTTCCCCACCCAAGCAGTTTACAACCTGGGCATAATTTTGACCCCACCCTCTCATTCCAGATCCATGTTAAAAACATTGTCAAAACCACCACCTAGTAAACATCTCTAGACCTCGGCCCCTCGCTCTCAGAGATTCTAAGGCCGCATAGCATAATCACTCCCATCCTCAAGCAGCTTCACTGGCTACCAGTCAAATCTTGCACTTCTCCTCCTCACTTACAGGTCAATCCATGCTCTGGCACCTCAACATCTGATTTCCTCTGCCTCCATGCTCCCCTGTGGCCCTCTGACAGGGGCCAGTTGGCTATACTCCAGACCAGATTCCGCCCTTTAAGGACAGAGCCTTCTGTGCTTGTGCCCCCACTGTGTGGAGTAGACCACATATGGCTCCTTGACCTGACAAAATGGTTGTAGTTTTTTTTTCACTGACAACTGATTAATCCAGCCTGTTTCAACAACATGCAGTATGTATAATTGCTCTGTTAATTTCAAGGTTGATAAGAGCTGTTTTAAAGCAACAACTTTATCCCAGGACCAGCCAGCTAAGCAAGCTAATTCACAGTGCGACTCATTGTGATCAGGAATATTTGTTCTTTCATTGTACTCAGTTTGTTTGGTCATTGTTTGTTGTGCATTTCTTATTTGTTTTGGCACTCAGGTATAGGAATACTAGCTGTTCATGTGATTCTATTTCAATCCGTCATATTTTATTCTTTCAAATTATTTATCAAATATCCACATTGGTCACACTTGGCAACCACCAAGAATTTTGAACATTTTTTGTCCAAGATAGTATTTTGGAGTAACAGACTTTAAAGCCCCACGAGTCAAAGCAGAAATTAAATTAGATTGAAATCAGATTAAGAAATGTTATCATACATCCAAGATGACAACTGCACAATCATTCATTATCACACAATTTGCGATGGATAATGTGGAAAATATTCCCCTTTTAATTTAGTAGTTTTCCCCATAATCTTTACTCCTTTGACTCCCCAATGATTAACATGTAACAACATGAAATTCACCACAAACAACTAAGGATTAGGATTCATTAGTAGGTAATTTTCCATTAAAAATTCTGCATTCTCAAACATTAACATAAATGTATCTGGTTTCATGGCCTGACTTCACTTATACAGTCAATGAGTTGCAGGAGGCCCCGACACGATGGTTTAAACTCACATATTTTAGAGTGACACTATAATGCCATTTGATATTTAGGTGATGACTTATGAGCTCTTACAACTGACACACATACAGAGGGGACATGTGACATCTACATGAATCAGCTAACCTGCTTGAGAATTTTACCAATTACTTACTTGTCCTTTTGCCTTATTCGTACAATGACATTATCGGGTGATTTTTGATCCCTTTAAATCTGCCTTCTGTCTGTCTCTGTTTAACATTTAAGATCAATGTGCAAGTGATTTCTTTTACATTCGACCTTTTTCATGGATGAGAAGTGAAACGTCCCCAAAACCCAAGAAAAGAAGTCCAGCTCCCTTTATTCCAACACTTTGGATTACCTCGACCCGGATGGCTGAGAAACGCAGTCGACTTTCAGACATCTCACAAAGCAAGCTGTGAAAAAAAACAGGGACAGAGCATGATTGATGTTCATTCCTAGACTGAAATTGCTTTGGAATATTTTTTGGAATTTTTTCGTCACCACGAAACCTTAAATTGTTTCAGTTCAAAATCATGTAGCTTCACAAATCAAAATGTTAAAAGTGATATTATGGTCAAAATCAAAGTAATGGATAAAATACCCTTAACTGCATGGAGTGTTTAAAATACATTGTTAAAGCTGCTGTTCTGTTGTTTGTAAATTTGATTTGTCAAAGTTTTATGGAAGGATTTGTGGGATATTCTATCAAAGGTCAGAAATGGCCCAACTTAAAGGAGAATACCTGCCCATGTGGACTTGTTGATCTGTTCCTGGATACATAAATTTTATATTCAGCCCTGGCAGAGGTGAACAGTCTCTGACTTCTTTTGTGTAGGCCAACTATGAAGTCTAAATTCAGACTTTAAAATTGTCTCTTCTGGACTTCAAGGTATGAAACAAAACCACCTGAGACACTATAGAAGTCTCTTTCAGTTATTGAGATCAACACCAGTCATGTGTCTTTAGAAAAATAAAAAATATTGCAAGATCTTCACTTCATATAATACTGTAGAGACTTCAGGTCAGAGGAGTTGAGTTTACACCTCACAGCAAAGAAAAAAAAACAAGAATCAACTGAATGATCAGAAAAAAATCAATTTACAAATTCAACACAAAAACAGTTGGAGAAACATACAGTTTGGCATTTTATAAAGCCTAAAATGAAACTTTTCTATTCTTTTTTTCCTGATCAAAAATACTCAATAAAAATGTAATGCACTTTTAGAAGATACCACAGCTCTGTTGATGCGACAAAAAAAAAACTAAAAAAATTGAAGTTGTTGAAATTTCTTTGAAATTCAAATGAATCATGTGTGATAGGACATGCTGATGACATGTTTTTATCTTTGCTCATTTTTTTTACCTCCTCCTGTGACAGCTGTTGAGGTGCTGCTCTGTCTCTAATAACAGCAAAATGCTAATACTTCAGATGAGAGGCAGAAATGGCTGTCAGATTTTTCATGTATGGAATGCTGATGATGGTTTGTGCAGAGGCTGCCAGAAGATATGAATGATCACACAGTAAACTGCAGGTGCAAACGGAATGAAATGCTTTCAAGATCCCCACATGTGCTTGCTGTTACGGATGAAGCTTACAGTAGAATGGTCCACTGTTGTGCTGTTTGTGAAGGGGATGAAGATTGTGCATGGTCGCCACCATGTGGAGAAATACACTCACACCTTCATGAAATGACTTCTTTCTCCACATGTTCTCAAGCAATTAATCAATTCATACCATCCGGAAATTTTTGAGAAAGGCTTGCGGTCATTAAAAGCCACACTAAATAATTGAGCATAGAAAAAAAAAAAGCTTCAGGCATATCCTTAAGCATTTGTTTATGCTCTATATATCACCATATGCTCTTTTCTGCCTCTCCAACTGAAGGAGACTTGCTCAAGCATGACAGGAATTGATTTTCCTGTATGCAGATTTGCATTTCTACAGAGCTGTTGTGCATGAATTCCAAAGAAGGCATTCGGCACAGAAGGTTCCCATGAGTCACCGCTGCAATACATCACCCACTTAGCCTTTATCCATTCAACACACTTCTTGCATGGAACAGTATGACAGTCGACTGGCTGTGGTGAGTTAAAGATGGGGTCTCGCATGCATATCAATGGAAAATATTCCCAGCGTGTGTGGGGATTATATCATGCAATATACACACACTTTTGGACAAACTAGTATAAAGATACATATACAGAGGTATGAATAAGCCTTTTAACTGTCATGGAAAGAGTGTTGATCACCAGTTACTGATACCAAGTGTAAACTCCAAATTAAAGGACAAGATCTTGCATGATATCAAAAGATGCTCTCGCACAGAGGGTTTTAATGCTCTAAAACAACAAAATTACACGTCTCTTCCAAAATGGACAGAGTACCTTTTTTTCCAATAAACATTGAAAACTTAAAAATGTTCAAGGCACTTTTAACTACCACAGTGTTGACTGGTCAACATTTGTTTCAGTCAGTCATCTTAGTTTAATTTTACAGAATCCACTTATTTAGTGGTTTATTCCCAACCTGTCCTCTCTCTACCCATATTGGTGGGATGTAGTTCCACTAGATAATGCCATTCAAACTGTTCTTACCAGTGCAACAAAGACAAACAAAAGATTTATTTAGGAATTTACTTCTGTTTTCAAGTAAACTAACAACAGACGTAGCTAAAATGATTCCACAACGACGTGGCAGTAATACGTCTCGTTATATTTTGTCAAAAGCACCCAACACTGAGCTTTACTTGGGGAAAAGATGACCTATAAATTAGTGAAGCACGCCAACAGAGAGGCTGCGTGTCAGAGGCTCAGCGGTCCTCACACATTACGCACG
Organism: Menidia beryllina; assembly: GCA_013363375.1. NCBI lineage: Eukaryota > Metazoa > Chordata > Actinopteri > Atheriniformes > Atherinopsidae > Menidia > Menidia beryllina. The sequence goes on from JABUIW010000028.1 coordinate 11,816,526, forward strand.
ACGTTAGGAGTTCCCTTTCCTCGCACCGTGAAAACGCCCCTCTTCTGTCCTCCTAAGCCTCCTGACTGTTAGCCATCCCTGCCGGCTTGTGCCTGTCTCCTGTCCCTGCCTGCAGCGCTGCACATCCCGTGTTGGATAAACAGGCGCTCCGGGGCGGTGGCGGCGTCTGTCCTCCAATTTCCTGCAATCTCTATGAACGCGATCCGGACCGTGGTTTGACATCCGGACCTGACTGGACAGGTATGCAGCTTATTTGTTTTGTCTGAGTGACACGGGTGGAACAGGTGCATGCTGAATTTACCGGTATCATAACGAGGAGAGGCATTTGGTGCCGGTGACAGGCTTTGCGCGAATAGCCTGCGCGTTTTTAAGACGCTCTGCAAAAGACAACGCTTTTGTGCCTTGGGTGCCACGGGCGGATGTAGAGGGTGTTGCCACACACTTTAATCCAGCCAATATGGTCGGCGGGCTGGTTTTAAGGAGCTGCATTGAATGAGGACATCCTTTATGGCATGCACACCGAGGCCCGGTTGGAGGAGCAGGTGCACCTCCATCGTCTTGCCGAATATCAGAACGCCTGATGCCTGACGTATCCTCCCCGCGAACAATCGCTCTGACCCTTATCTTGGATGCGTAGCGTGTGTAAGAATCGTGATTTTTCAGTGTGGAGCCATGGGCTAACAGCTGATGCTCAAAAGAATGAGCTAATTGAGGGAGTGTGTTGACGCGGGTGTGGCGGAGGGGGCAGGCGTGGGTGTCTCAAGGTCTCCCGGAGCCGTGAACTGCTTTGTGAGGATGTGAACTGTTGGATTTGAATGCCCTCAAAGCAGGGGAGTTTGCTTTAAGGAAACTGCCTTACACGTATCGGGTAAAAGGCAAGGGCCACACTGACCGAGATCCAGCTTACCACGAAACCTCTCTCAGGGGTACATTTCCTTAGAAAATAACCAATTGGGTTGTTTAGTTGTCTGTTGTGTCTCGTCATTGAACATGTCTTCAACACGTTTGACATTTATTCACTTAAACAAGGCGCACCCTTAGTGCACAAGAGTTCAATCAATAATGATTTTATTTCGCTTTCTCTTGCTGGCTCATGTCTCAGACTGTCAAACTAATTAAATCTGGATGTTGCATTGTGCAAGCGTTAAATTAGGATTAATGGCGGATTAGATTTTAAAAGACAGTTTACTGAAGATAACCAAGTGAACCCAAAAGAACAAATCACACTTTCTTACAGAGAGTATGACAAGAAATAAAAGTAATGAACAATGGCTTGATCTGCATCGTTCAGCAACTTTGATCACATCCAGACACATCAAACTGTGAGTTCTCATCAGCAGTAATCCATCCTTCTGTCCCCCTTCTTCCTAAACAGACTGTGGGCCCTCGAGTATCTGGCTCCATTGCAGTCGCACCGCAGGCTACAATATCTCCCAGGCTTTCATTTTGTGAAGGCAGAGTCAGGGAGGGGGCAAATTAGATCCACAATCCATCCATCTGTCCATCCATGTCTCTGCTATCCCTGCTTCCTCCAATCTTCTTTTCCTTTCACCTGCTCCACTCTCTGCCTCCATGATGTTCCACCAGGGATAGTGCCCCTTTCTGCCACAAACCAAAGGACAAAACATCTCTGTGTGCGTGCATGTTGTCTGAAAAACAGCAGGAACAAAAACCAGTTCAAATCAATTTAATTTTAATAGCATCATATCACAATAGGTTTAAACTGTATTTACTTAGATAGAATACAGTCCAATTCAAACCAATTAAAATCCAATTAATTATAATACATTTAAAATCCACATGGTTGAAGTCCCTTTAATTCTGAAAATATCCAATTCATACAGAGCCAATGACAAAAGTTCCATGCTTAAGAAAGCAGCAGATTTCTCCAAATCTTGTTTTCATCCTGAGGTGACTGGAAAGAAAAAAAATCCCTTTCAGCAGGAAGAAAAACAACCAGACTAAGGGAGGGTGGACGTTTGCCTGGACCAGCTGGGGTGTGAGAGGACAGGAAAGAGGGACAACAAACACCACAACAGCAGCTCAGGATATCTGAAGAGAAGGAGAAGCACAAGTTACTTACAGCAACAATATGTCATGCACATACAGACAAAGGTTCCAAAAGGAAAAACTGAGTGAGGAAATCACTCAGTAAATGTCACTCAGCTGTCTGGATTTGTGGCAGCATAATGTGGGATGTTTCAGGGTCCGAGGACCCATCCCCAACTACAATCTTAGTCAAAAAGGAATGTCTAATCTGAACAGCGCAGAGAGTGTCTGCTACACAGGTAAATATTGGAAGCTGGTTCCACAAGAGAGGGGCCAGATAACCGAAGGCTCTGCCTCCCATTATACGTTTTGAAACCACAAGTAGACCTGTTCTCTGAGATTGAAGTGCTGTCTTGGGAAAATATTCAGTTATGAGGTCTTTGAGATATGATCGAGCTTGATTATTCAGTGCTTTAAGCGTTCAGAAAAAAGTAATGCAGTAATAGAATTTCCCAAAGAGCAGCTCCTTTTAAAAAAAATCTTTGGCAATAAAAATGGTTACATGTCATATGAACACAAGGCGCATACAAGAGGTGACTTTGTACTTTAGGATTGATGGGTAACCTCTAATCTTTCACCAGTGAGGTAATAGAACCAAAGTCGTTGCCCATGTGTTGCCGCTAAAAATTCTTCAACCAAGTACATGTGATCTTTTTTGCGGATAAAGTCACCACACATGCTTGTTTAAGGAAGCACGCTTTTGATACAATTCTCCCATGAGCCATAATCTAAGTCTTTCTACAGCGTGATCGATTTGCAGGAGCTCATTGAAGCAGAGCCAGTGTGTGTTCACAGCCAACCTGGAACTCTCTGCTGGATAAACTCAAACTGCTTTGAAGTTGGAGGAGCTTTCAAAGGCGTATCAAAGATAACGGCACGTAATAAACCGTCACTTGTGCATTATCACCACGAATGATGCACAAATTAACATAATAAAGTTACAGCCAGCAAAATGGTTTGACAGAGGCGAGTAGACAAGGTAAGCCACATGTTATCAGAAGATGAGACCCTGAGTTTAATACCTGCAGTAATGGATTTTCTGGGGGATATTGGTGTGATTGCTGATACCTCCCATAACGGGTGGCTATAAAGGTAATGAGTTCCCTTGAAATGAGCTGGGAAAAAAGGAAAACATGGCTACCTTATTAGAGCTCTTGAAGTCCTCAGCTGGAAGTGAAGTTTAATTTAACTTAAGACCATTTTAAGTTTCCTCTCCTTAGCGCACACCACACTGAACTCTAAATGAGGCTGTAATGATCTGTCAGAAGTCTTGACTTTCAGTTTTAATTCCAAGGGTCCAACGAAAAGTGTTGTAAGAAAGGGCCGTGCCATATTATCCTTGTTGAATGTAGTGATAATCTGAATAAATTAGGTTAGTGTCGGATGACAGACTTGGCCATCCCATTGACTTTGACTTGCTCATATGTTCCATGTGTATTTTGAGCCATCTGTACAGTGACATGCTTTCCAATCTGTTCGCAGATTATTTGTCTTATTCCGAGCAGCCAGTAAATACCCTTATTCTTCAGAATTGATCATTTCACTTCTTGCAATAATCAAATCATCTATAAACATCAGTGACCCACTTCCAGTCTTACCAGCACATGCCTATGACATCACTCTGCCACCATATTTGACAGATGAGGTATGTTTTGGACCACTGGCTCTTTCTGTCCAACTCCCTACTTGATTTCCCCTGGTGTTGGAAAACAACTCATCCATGGCTTTCTGTGTGCAAAGACTCCTTTTCTGTGACTCTGTAAGCATTTTGAGATGTTTTAATACAGCTGATAATTCTAATGTGGCCTGTCTTTGTGTGTTGCCAGTGTTCTGCATCCTGAGGTAAAGTGTTTGTATTGTTTCTCAGCAGTTCATTGACAAACCTATTGGGAGGGGAGTTATTAATTACTCTGAACTCTGCAGTTGCACACTATAGCTGCCCTCTTGGGGCTTTCTAGCCTTGGCATTGCTGAACTCACCAGCTTGTTAATAATGTGCTATACTCTCTGACCACATCCTACATATCCTATATCTGTATTTTATTAAACTATTCATCAGCAATCAACTGACCAAGTGAAAAATGAAAACAAGTTGGTCATTGAATTAAGTTTTAAGTAACATACTCCTAAAGAGATACAGTGTAACACATCTTTTTTGGCTGTATCTCAGATTTAGCTCTTTACTGGACAATTTTGATACATTTGTTTTCAGTGTCTCAGCAAATCATTTTTGTAATAATTCTGATATTAGACTTTTATTTTTAAACTTCCTCACGTTGGCCTCCTGTTATGTCAAATTAAGTGATGGTGGAAAATGTTCAGTCTACACGGTGGCCCCAATTTACTGCGAGCTTATATTTCTGATGCTGCAACAAATAAACTTGCAACAAAGTGCTAAAATGTGACTTTGCAAAGCTGAACCGTTTTCATCTCAGTGAGGAAGCATGACTACATTTCTTTAGAGGCATTTCATCAGTTAGTCGTCAGCACTGTGGCTGTCTTAGCTCTCCACTCTGATCTTGAACCAGCAAGTTTCAAACGCACAAATCTCTAAAGAGGGGGCTTTTGTCTGTTGTAATAACTGAAGGTGCTGGTGTGATAATAATAGTCGTTATTTTTATAGTTCTGCATTTTAAAAATGATACAAAATGGGGTGAAAGAAACAAACATAGCAAGGAGGCTTAAAAGTAATGTCAGAAAGCGTGTTTATGGTCAACGTGTATCAGTATTAATGACCCAAATGGTGGTCTTGGGAGACTTTGTATCCTCCTGGCTCAATTGTGGACCCTGCATAGTAACACAACCACTCTGCTATGAATCCAAATAGTATTTGGCAGAGCTTTTGTGTAAAAAGCAAAGACGTTAAGGCATGTGAAAGTAAAATCATATTGAAAAGGGGTTGGTTATCCTCCTCCTTTTTTCACCACTGTCTCTCCTGTGTCATTTTTTGTCTTTCTCAATGTAAACTATCACATTTTCACCGGAGTGCCATGTGATAGCTCACCTCTGTCTCTCTCACACATGTGTACGTGTCAGCCAGTGAAATATCCCCACATGCAGTTTTTTCGTTTTTTTTTAAAGATCTTCTTTTGATGTGCTTGACACATGGTGTTAAGATAGAGTTTCCATGGAAACTGCATATTAAACAGACATGTCTGATGTCTTTGTGTTAACTATTGTTGGTGGCAGCACTCCCTACTTCAGTCTGATAGAAAAAACAAAACAAAACTCTGCAGTCAGCTCAGCATGGGGCCTTTTGTTTTCCTGTCATTGGGCATAGAGTTAAGCTCCCTTTTTATTTGGTTTAGGAAGAAAAGGTAGCTGGAACTTGACTGTTGTGTTTAACAGGAATATTAAAAATTTGCTTTTGACTGAGCTACAAAGACCAGTTGTTTGCCAGTCAGAAATGTGATGGTTTGATTCTTGGTTTCCTTGAAAAAATATGCCAAAGTAAGTTGAAAACACACTGTTGCTCTGTTGTATCTTTTCATAAATGTGAGCTACCAATGCATGTCGGAAGTATTTTTGCGGGTTAGCACACCAACAGTTCCTAAAGAAGTCTCACAATATGTGTCACAAGTATGCATTGATTTTGTGTTCTGAGAAAAATCTACACAGGTTACCATCATAAGTCTTACTTTCACGTCTATTCAAGCAAATTTGCACCTTAAAATGAATAATTCCACACCTTGTAGGGTCTTTACTAAATGGGTGTAAGATTACTTTGTGGCGTGTGTGTGAACTCGTTCATATTCAAGATATTAATCTCATTCATCAAATTATGCACTTTGACAGCTCACTTTGAGGGATTTCACCGGTTGATTTGTTTTAATCAGTGAGGATTAACTTCACAGCAATCTGCCCCAAAATCCCTGCTCTAATAATCTTGATATACATGCCTCCCCCTTTTTTATATCCAAAACAATGATGGTGCAAACATAGATAAGATTTTTCATTGATCTATTTTGTCTTTTTTATTTTTTTTTACTTGGGGCATTCATTGTCTGTGGGAGGATATACTCATGGCCTCATTGGTTTGGATGTTGTGTCATTTATCTTAGTTGTTGGTGACATGGTTTGCAGAAGACTTCCCAGTCATTCCATGCAAGCTGCTCTCAAGACTGCTGAGTGCCATAGGGTTGGGGAGTGTGTGCATGTGGTTTCTCCTGAACAAGGACATATCACCACTCCCCTCTACCCCACCCTACCCCCACCCTCCCCTATGCCTGGCTTTCTCAAGCCAGCCTCAGCTCAGCCAGGATTGATGAACTGGTTGTTTAGGTCATTAGGAAGGAGGGGCTGGTAGTAAAGCTGAGATGTGGAAGGAGATGCTCACTGAAGAATGTGGAGGAAATGGCTAATACGGTGAGTGGTTTCTGTGGATTTTAGTGTAGTGATGGTATAATATTTTACATTACAGGGTGTAGTGTATACTACAGGGCAATATTTTCCATGTCCATGCAACTACCACTTGTATGCATACTCATAAGATGTGTTGCCATTCTTTTTATTTACAGCCATGTTGTCAGAGTACATTGGGTTCATTAACTGTGGTGTGTCTTTTTATTATTTCCTTCTTGCAGATTAGAAATCTGTGCACCTACTCAAAATCTCTAAAATCATCCTAATAGTTAAAACGGAAGATTCTTTTGTCCTTCTCTTTATTGACTCGTCAGAAAAACATACATAGGTTTTTATTTTTTAATCTCTTTTCAAACCAAAATAAGTAAGATAATGGATTTGCTTAATTCCTCATATAACATACTTTAAAATGTTTTTTCAGATTTCTATTTAATAAGGCTCTCCATTAATGACATTGATGGTAGAGTTTTTTTTATCAATCCGCAGCTCTGAAGAGATTTACCCACTGAAAATGTCCAAATCTCTGAGCTTTCAAAGTTCCTCTTGTATCTTCATGAAAACATTTGTTATTTGCATGTCCAGATTAACAAGTGAGTATTTTTGGCAATATTTTTTTTTGTGTGTGCAAATTCTGCATCAGAATGCAGTCCTATTTAACTTGTTTCAACAAAGAAAAGCAGCCCCAGGATTTTTCTTTTCTCTCGATGATGAGTTTTGCTGCCTTTTGTAGTTTTTTGGGACTGAGTTGTGATTATGGTGCCGTTTTCTTGCTAGGAGTTTCCACCATTGTTAAAATTTGTACTAACTTATTCTCATCTCCTCCTTCTGTTTTTGGCAGTTAGCTTGTTTACTTCTGGTTGTTGTTGGCTAGACTAGAGGCTATGCCTTGTTGTGGTGCAAGGTGGTAAGGTCTGTTGGGCCATTTGGATTTCTCAGTTGTATATATTATGTTTATTTTTCAAATAAAATGTTAATGATATTGTTTTTCCAACATTATTTGTGGCTTTAGGTGAATTCAGGCTTCCTCAAATGTTTGGTTGACCTTTATGGTGTTTTTCGTTTTATTGAACTTATTTACAATTTTGTCAGAATATTTAAGCTTTTTGCACTGGCATTAACCATTTTATTGGAGGGATTCATTATTTGTTAGTCAGTTAAATCTGTTAATAATGACCCCTTTTAAGTTTTGGTTTAGTATGTATCTCATAAAAGCCTTTTAACTTGGGACAATGCTTTTTGAATTACTTATTTGAATAGGGATCCACATGGCATTTGTGAAATGTCTGCGTAAGTGGAAACAAGTAAATCTAAAGCATATAACTGGGGTTAAAGCCTTCGGGCGATGTAATGAAGAAGGCTGCTTGCAACAATGGTGACAGAGGTTGTGTCCCAAATGAACAGAGCAAACATTACTCTTCCCTTTTTCCAGGCAGAATGGTCTGATCTACTGTTAAATGCAGCACTTTGGTCTAAAAGGTGTAAAATTGAGCTATCGGGAGCATCTAGTCAAAGCTAGGGTAACACAAAATCATTATAGGTAATATTAGAGGTTTTGAGGTCTCCGAATAATGTTTTTTCCACAGAAATATGGCTGTAATGATGGCCTTACCTGAAATAGCAATAAAAAGACATTTAAGAACAGTGCTATGCTTTTTCTCTTCTTTAACCCAACTGTCATTACAGTGTTTCTACAGCTCTGCTGTGACATATTTTGGATGCAATGCTATGTTTGACAAATTTCTTCAGTCCTTGTGCTGACTAAGGACGGGCAACGCACGCCTGCCTGAAGACATCAATTTTAGCGGCCTCTAAACTGACAAGCTCGTTGTTTGAGAAGTGCCAGGAAGACAAATGTTTTCAAGCACCCTGCAGCGAACGGTGCATCATGGACATCATTTTGCCCTAGATGATCAACCATCATATGTTTGACCATCGGGCAATATATCTGAGCCGCTCGAATGGGGACAATGGGGGCTTTGCACCCGGACTCTCTGTTTGAGGGGAACTCTGCAGTTTGTATCCTTCGCTTTTACCGTGACATCAGTAGTTATCAGTAATGAGCAATGTTCATCCGGGCTACAATGTAGAGCACAGAAGAGGCCATTGCCAGTGAGTGACTGACATAACACTGCTGATGGAGTCCTGAACGAGAGGACTCTGTGAAAGAGTGTGTGTATATATGTAATGAGGAATAGTGTGTATATCTAACTGAATTCTGCTTGTATGCATCTTGTCAGAAGGATTTTCAATAACTGTGAATGCTTGGCTGAACACATCTTATCTTTGTAATATGAGTAGCAAGGTAAAGCTCATCACAGAGACAAAGCTCATTTATCTGATTTGAAGATACGATAGGTTGACTGTTGGAGATACTGCAGCACTGTTATGTTGAAAAAAAAGAAGGAAAGAAAAAAAGTATACAACAGTGTTGGACCATCTGTACTTTCCTATAGAGGCAAACTCGGCCCAGGAGGTGGAAATGACTCATTCCCTCCTCCCGTCCTGCACACATTAGACAACATATATGCATATGAAGGTATATTTATTAGATCAATCTATTGTGAACTAGACTATTAATTAATTATTTGGGGAAAAAGGGAAACAGACAGCATCTATTTTTCCGCAATATGCTCTTCTTAACTGAGAGTGTAGCATTCTTAGTGTTGAATTTTATGATTTTTTTCATTGTTATAGTGTCAGAATTAAAGCCAGATTGAAAGTCCTTATCTGCAGTATAACGGTATTTTTTTCCTCACATGTGCTATCTCAGCTATTTTTAGATTTTTTGACCCACTGAGCAATTTAAAATTCTAACTGTGTTTTTCATATGAAGATATGCCCATGAGCCATTTAATATATTAAATATAGTAATAGTAAATATAAAACCTATATCAACAAAAATTAGTCATTGGTTCAGATGTCCTTGAATTACTAAATAAAATGTCAACATTGAGTCAGATGCAGATTCTGACTCTGCTGAATATTGAAATAATCCCATACCAATTAAAAAGATTATGATGCTTATCGAGTGTAATTCTCATTGATATATGTATGAATTATGCTTTTGCAGTAGCCCATTTCTTGTGTGTGGAAGCAAACTAATGTCTGAGTTGCTGCTACGACAGTACGAACTGAGACTGGAGCAGCAAATTCATTGCACACCCACTGATGTACTCATAGCAGTACCCACACGATAGGCAATTATTTGACAGGGGGGCAAGCAGAGAGGATGCTGTCTTGGACTATTTTTTTTATCTGTGTCTCAGATATTTGAAATATTTACACTATACCTTGTCCATGTGAAATGACATGCATTGCATTAGTTATATAACCATTCTAATCTTAGCCTATTCTCAGTCAGTCTGACACTGCTTTTGTTTGGCATAGAAACTTCTGAAGTATAGACAAAAGAATATTTTTCATGAAATCCAACTATTTTTGGAAGACCCCTATCCCTTACATTGTTTTCTACCTAAGTCCTATCATACCTCACACTCACTTTTCTTGACACTCATTCTTTGAAGTCCAACGACCAAAGACCAAACCTTTTAATGGGAGTCTGTTTGAAGCCTCATCGTGTTGCAGGAATTTTGAGTATGAACAGTCACAAAAACCTCTCACATCTCAGTCTCCATCATCTCTTTCACACAGATGATTAGGTGTGCTGAGGCCAGAACGTGGGGTGACTGAATCATAAAATGACCTAAATGAAAGAATTGATTGGTTTCGCTATCATGATGAGTGTGAAACGTGTGTCTTGATGCCTCTGACTCTGATCTATGAGGATCCTTCTCAAGCTTGCTTGTGATTAACAAACACATTGTTCTGACAGCTGCTTTGTGGGGCTGACACTGAGTGGCTGCATTACTTTGAACAGATCTGATTGGCTTACATGAGTCGGTGTGCGAGACGCATCAGATTAGAGATGGATGTCATGGTGAAACACTGGATTTGGATATTGAATCTACCTTCTTGTGCTTCACAGAAATAACAGTAATGGGGTCATTTGGGACCGTTGAATGTCTCAGAAAATTTTTATAGATTTATGTTTTTGAGACACTGAATCCAAACCTGCAGCTTTTCATTTTTTTTAAAGAATACATTTTGGGACTAAAAACAGATTAATATGAAAATACGTTTCAGCCCCCTAATAACCTTGAATTTAAATGAGTACTTTTGGGAAATGGAAGGATAGTTGGTCATCTAAAGATAGTGTGAATACAGTTAAAATATTGTTTTCCTGGCATTTAACAGAAAATCAATCCCCAAAACAATTGATATTGGTAATTGGTAGTCTGTAACTAGTTGTGGTCATTCATTCATGACTTATCATTCATTAAGTAAATGAATTTAAAAAGACCTTTCGAAGTCGTGGAGGAATATTGAACAGAGTGTATGACATTTGCAGCCTTCTGAGAGCCAGACTGCTCTCCACTTTGATCAGCCTTCATTATGCGGCAAACTGAGACTGACCTATCATGAAAGCTTAGGCGTGCTGTGCTCCAGCTTCCAAAACTACAAACACAAAAGTGTTCTTAAAGAGCAGGTTGGGGAAAAAATGTTAATTAGGAACTCCTCTTTGAAGGAAAAATACTACCATACATTTTATTGATCGACTAACGCTAATCAAACTTCAGTTTTGCTCCTCCTTAACAACAGTTTTCTGTAGAAGTGTTACCTTTCATTGGTGCTCCTTTGTTTGAAATGTATTCTTGTCATTCATGCCATGGCTCGATTTCATGCTTGTTTTTCAATTTTTCATGTTCACATTGAATTAGCATTTTATACTTGCATTAGTATTCCTTTTTCTGTCAACTAACATTTGCCCCATAGATTGTGTATCTCCTATGAACATCTCTGAAGGTCAGCACTCCTTAATCACGCTGAGATGCATTATCTGGGATTCACCTTTATTGGAAATGATTGCATTAAACAACAAAGGTAGCAAATTGCCAGCATTTTACTGCTTAATAAATCCCATGAAAAGGTGGTAAAAGATGTTTGAGCAATTGACAACACACGTTTTGGGCTCACTGGAAAACAAACCATGCTTATGGACCTGGATCAAGATGACTTTCTTGAATATTGAAAATATAACCTGTCAGTAATTTATGAAAACCATTTAATCTCAAAATATCAGTAGACACAAATCCATGACCTCTAGTACAACATTTTTTAAATTTAAATGTTCACAGGTCTTCAGCATGGTATCAGTATTAGCCATTTTACTTTGTGTCACCCATGGAAATTGTGCTGTGTAAGAGTCCAGCTCTGCTAAGGCACCAGTAACCTTCAAGTGATGTGGGCCTCTGTCTGCTGCTTACTGGCATATTGCAACATGCAATGTCTTCAAGACTTGTCTCTCTCCTCTAGTTTTCGTCTGTGTGCTCCTTCCTGCAGCCGCTCGTGTCATCCTCTGACATGTTCCCTGTGCCCTCTCCTTCCTTGTCATCTCCCTCTCTCGTTCCGTGTCTCAGTGTGTCTGCTGCCTTGTGTGGTGCTGCAGGCTCGCTGCCTGATGTAATTTATGCTATCTCCTTTACTAGTGTGAGGAGAGCGTCCTGAAGCCAACACTCTTCATGCAGAGTGCTCCTGTGGGAGGCTCCGAACCAACACTCACTGAGCTATGCCCTTTTCCTCCCTTTCAATATCATTTTGCACCCATTTCAGTGACCATGCATGCAAAAAAATGATGCTTAATCTGCATGGAGGGGCAGGATAATTATAGCTTCCGCTTAGTAGCTGTCAACTCTACAGGAAATTGGATCTGATGTCACTGCAGGTAGTGACATCAGCTCAGGACTCAGGACTGTATGCTGTCTGTAGGAGGTGATATCTTTTGCTCACAGATCTTGACTTTAATCCAGTCTGTAAGCAGTACTGACTTTCAGTGACTCTGAACATGTCACATTTGATTTTTTTTTTTTTGGAAACAGGAAACAGATTTGATGTTAACCAAATATGCTTCTGTATGGTTGCAGGACTGTAATCCATTTCTATGACAACGGAGAAAGCTTTGGCTGGGGACATAAAGACGGCAATGGAGGGTGACGCCAGGAGAGCCAATCAGGTGGGAGCATTGCAGAGCTTGCCGCAGCTGTAGATCATTTTACTCAGGCCTCTCAATCACTCTGGGGCCTTCCAGCTTTCTGTTTTATATGCAAGGCAGCTAGCCCTTCCTGTCAGTGCCAATAACTTAACATCTTAGAGCAGCAGGTCTGGCTACATTCATCCAAATGAGTATTGCTTCCTATGTTGAAAGGCTGGGGTTAATTATTTTGTTACACAAACACATGATGTCTAATATAAAGCAAATATTTACTACAAATTAAAGGGATGTACTTTCATGCTCGCATATTCACAAAAAACTTTTCTATCCTAGGTTCCGGAGGACCAAACAGAAATGGACGATAGCTCTGAGAAGACCCCCAGCAAAGCCTCCAAATCGCCCCAGAAAAGTTCCAAACGGCTGAAGACTGTCCCTGTCAAAGTCACTCTACTCGACGGCTCAGACTATGAGACTGCAGTTGAGGTATGGTCACTAATGCCCCCTAAGACTTTATTCAGTAACTGTCCAAACCTTTAAAATAGCATTTAATGGTATTTTTCCGATGATATTTTATTTACAGATTAAAATGTATTAAAAAACAAGACATGACCAGATAAAATCCGTGACATTTTTTACTGATGTCTCAAATCTTACATTAAACCTTGAGCATGAGCAGACCGCATTGCTTAAAAATAAAAAGGGAGCTGTGGTATAAGGCAGGATTTGCGGATATACAGTAGAACTTAAAATTTTTTCTTTTTTTTTGTGTCACAAAGCCAGTTCACTTTTTATCTGTGTGTGCATCGCCAGGAAAACTTCTACTGCAAACCTAACCTGCTCCTTGGCACTTTCAATTAAAGATAAGAATCAACCGATATAAAAGCTCTGCCAACTGCCGATGGATTATCTTAAAATATCAAGAAAAATGGGGAATGTATTAATTTATTAGAACCTCAGCAGATGGGGCCGCTTATCTATTAAAAAGACTAATAAAAGTACAGTAGTTTTTCAGATTTTGACCTTAAAAGATGCAGTGGTTACATTCATGCTAAAATATTTCCTAGCTGCTGTGACAGTCCCTTTGGATGAACTCATACTATTTAACAAAAGAAGTGTAGTTTTAGTTTTCTTGTCCGAGTAACTCACTGGGTGGGTACCTAGACAAGTGTCAAGAGTGCATGAAGCTAAAGCAACAGAAAAAAGAATGAACTATTGTAGTTTGCTGCAACTTTTTAATGCTGTTGTTATACCAAGCTGGCATTATTTTCAGACACCTTTTCCTTATTTACTAGTTCAGATCTATTGGGCTCCATGATTTTGTGTTTTTGTCTTGGACCTGGGCAAGTTTGCAATCTTTCCGATTGTTTGATTACTTGTTTTTGCTCTTTGGGACATTGCAGTTCTCAGAGGAATTATTTTGATGGTTTAGAATTTTCACAGCCGTGACCAAAACTGCAAAAATAAGGGGATCTCTGGTACAGCACATAACTTCCTTTTTGTTGCGCTTTACTTGGTTAAATGCTGGACTATTAGCTATTTTGCAAATATGCAGAAACATTATTAGAGAATATGACGCCAAATCTGGCTCTTTTTCTGCGTGTTTTGATTGTATATTCTGTCAGTGTTTAAGAAGCCGGTGTGTAGCACGCATACATAAAGAGCCATACACTTGAGTAGGGCATGAAAAATACACGTTACTGTGTTAGAAAGGCAGATCAGAGAGGAAAGAGACGCATGGAGGTAGGTGAGACATACCCTGAAATGTGGGGGATGGAAGACTCCAGCGATAAATCCTCAGCTTTCATAAATCGTGACTCTTGAGCCCTTTGTGTTTGTAAACAAACGGATGGAGCTTGGTAGATCCCCACTGCTCTTAGTTTATTTAAATTTCACAGTAGGCCGCACTTTAATGGTGGTAGAGCAGTTGGGAAAATGAATCTGCTCCTTTCACCGAATCAAATTCCAAAGCACATCAGAGTGGGTGTTTCACACCAGTGGGAGATCCTTAGCACGTCCTACAGAACTGCCTTTATTCACATTCAATGCCACACTGAAGCCCTATTCGCCCCTGCTGCGATGATGGACTGTGATGGGGTTGGAAATGATCTTTCTGCCCCCTCAGCCTGCCTCATGTCAAGTCTATGGTGGTGGTTTAGTGACACCCAGTTGACCTTGGACAGTGAGTGAGCATCACATGACGCATACGTTTTCTTTCAACCCAATCCCCATATTTCCTTCTCTTTTAGTTAAATGCATGCTTACACACACCCCCACGCGTGTTTGCTCGGGTCGCCTGGGTAATGACACTGAAGGTAGCAGGCTTTGGCAGGAAATCCATACAGATGACAGATTAATGCTCTTAAGTTTGACTGGGGAGAAAATAGAATAAGAGAGGGAAAGACGAACATTAAAAGATGAAGTGGAGCAAGACAGCGAGCGGATGAAGAAAATAAGGGCTACTTGCATGTATGGAATGCCAGCATGGGCGGAATGACAAATGCACGGGAATCATTACTTTAATTAGATCTGTAATGTCTACGGAGCAATGACGCTAAAAACGGGAAGCAGCTTGAACCTCATATCGATGTTTAGCTCATGACCTCACAGATATCGACATTGACCAGTGCTGTTACCGTGGATGGATATTCCCTAACCCAGGGCCATGCTGTTTAAGAAGAACTCCAGATTATGGGTCTGTTGGATATTTTTATTTGTCTGGGCAGGGAAATGTGATGAATACATTAAACAATCTTTTGACAAAAGTGTTAAACCTACACTGGTTCACTGGTTAGGATAGAATGGCATAATGCCACTGAGATCAAATTCTGCCTCCTTTGAAAATTCTGTTTATATTAGTCAGTAAAAAAACTGTCAATTTCTGAGAGCTGATATGCATTTTTATCCAAACCGCTCTTCACAGAGCTTGGCTTTCTGAATTATTCAGTATGCTCAGTGTTTTGCTTGATACAACTTCAGAAAGTATTATTGCAAGTATTTGTGTCTGTTTGATTAAAGAGCTTTTTTTAAAATGCTGAATATTTCTAGAAATTGCTTTTCATTGTTAGTGAGCACGACAAAGGCACAAACTTACAATTCCTATGTAAAGTAGGTTATTTTTGCTGTGTGTAATTGACTCAAAGCCAGGATGCTTATTTAGTTTAGAACATGGCAGAGAGATTTAGGATGTATAGTTATATATTCAGGACATACTTGATCACAGAGATCCAATCTTATACAGATGATGTGATTATACTGTATTTTAGCAGCTGCAGATGTTCTGCTTTAAGTAGATTTTAAAATGTTCTTTATTTTAGAGCTCAGTTTTAAAGGATTGTGTTTAAACGCCTGCTTTAAAGTACATTTAGAGAGTATATGAGCAATGTCTTCCCAGAAATGCTCAGTTGAATGCATGACCAGAAGAAAAGAAGATCCTGATCTACAGCATTCATTATACATTTATGACTCTGTTGTAGCCTACAGTGTTTTCTCATGCCACAGGCAAGTCATTTTTATACAATTTCCCACTACTAGATCTTAAAAAGTGAATAATCTCTTCAAGGGAAAGGAATTTGAGATTTTTTCCTTTTTCATTTTACTATTTGATGGCCAAACCCGATACATCTTAATGAAACACCCCCAGGCTAAAGACACCTGAGAGCACAGGTCAGCACAGCATAAAAGCCACTAACAGCCTCACGAGTTACAAGAGAGTGAAAGCATTTTAAAGCTCGCTGATTCGTCAGTAGATTTAATTAAAAATTAAGAGTTTACATGATTGAATTAAAACCAAGCCTTTAAGAACCCCTTCTAAATCTTGCACTCTTTGTTCAATGTTCCAGTAAAACAGCAAGTGTCACCGTAATTTTAAGTCTGCAGCAGAATTAAACTTAACACCTAGCAGATTGTCACAGACAGTTTGGTTTTGTACTTGTAGGAATACTAAAACTTGAACTTAAACCTACTGATTAATAAAAATGTATTCAGCAGACTTCTCACTTTGACAATGAGATGACCGAAAATTACACAGTCTTTTTTTGTTGTCGCACATATTTTAAGTAATACTTTCTCATTACAGTTTCTTTTTTTTTTCAATATGTGATTCCACCATTCTATTTTTCTCCTTACATTATTTGGTGTGCAGAGTTTAATAGATTAAATCGATTTCTCCTCAGCTGACTGTCTGTCCTAATCTTGTTTGCACGGGCGAAGTAGATTCCTAGGATAATGCCAAATGGCTGCTAACAGATTCAGACGACAGAACTAGTGATAGAAATGTGATTTGATCCAGTTGGGATGATGACAAAATCTTATCAACAATGTCTGAATTGGTTTGCTATGCTTTGGGGACCTTCTGAAATGTGTGCTTGATTTTCATTTTATGGAATACATGCAACACTTTCAGTTGAAAAAAAAAAACCCCTGCATCCTCTTAATCAGCAGTATTCAAAATGTTTCACACACGACAGCCTCTGTGCAGCAGGATCGAAATCATTATTTATTTGCTTGACAGAGAGACGGATTACTATGTCATGCTTAATTAATTACCCTTCTTCCTCATTTTTAAAAGTTATGCTGACCTTAACAGCCAGCTTTTCTCACAAGAGATGAACACAGGTTTATGATGGCCTTGTGGTAACCAGAGATAGTGAGTGTGTGAGAGGGCATACACATATACAGAAGGGACCTATTACTTCTGTTTCCATGGTAACAGCTGCTTAGTTGCTTTGTCGCTAGAAGAGCCAGGTCTCCCTTGGAGATGAATCTGGTGTGTGTGTGTGTGTGTGTGTGTGTGTGTGTGTGTGTGTGTGTGTGTGTGTGTGTGTGTGTGTGTGTGTGTGTGTGTGTGTGTGTGTGTGTGTGTGTGTGTGTGTGTGTATGTGGGTTTCTGTGGACAGAGCACTTTGCCAGGACTGCCTGCACAACCCTTACAGGCCTTGATTTCAGCCCTTAAGGGATAGATGGGAAATAGGTGTGGTCTGTCGAAATGCCACAGATGCAAAATGCTGTTCTTGCCCTTACATAGACATAAAGAGGTGTCAGTAGCTCCTCCTACACAGCAGCAGGGAGGACAGACCTAAAGCATCTCTCAGACCACAGCAAAACTGCATTTTCATGTCACAGATTTCTCTGTCCCTTTGCTGTTATGAATAGTAGAACATAGGAGATGTAGGATATGTGATGAAATGAAATAATGGAAATTTAACATCTCCTATACCATCATTAAACTACTTTATCCACTCTCTTTTTGTGTCTTTGTGCACATATTTTATACTTTTGAATTCTGAATCTGGACTTCTTTAGTATCTCACTTGCTGTGTGATCTTCTAAAAATATGTATATATAATCTAATTGTGTGTGACTGTATTTGTGTGTTATAGAAATTTGCTAAAGGTCAGACCCTGCTGGACATGGTGTGTGGCCATCTGAACCTGCTGGAGAGGGACTACTTCGGCCTAAGTTTTCTGGACACGGATAACGCCAAAGTCAGACGCACAAAAAACTCTAAAACAAACACATACAGACAGATGATATTTCACTGACCAATTTAAACAAAAAAGGGATGTGGTTTTTATACTGAAAATGACACGTTCAAGGTATTCTAATATTTGTTGATGTAATAACAATGTGAACTCAGCTATTAGATCAGCTGTTACATAGTGTTTAGAAGAAGGTATAGTTAACATTAAATCAAGCCTTTTTGCTGTAGCTACTTTTGATAGAATGCAGTCTTTTTTGTATTATTCTACAACCTCTAGAGAAAAAGTCAACCTTTCTTTTCAGCTGACCGGCCCACCCCACCTTCTTTTTTCTCCAGTCTACGGAGCAGTTAGACCCTGATTGCCCTTCTAACACACCGATTAACCACTTATAGCTTAACAGTGACATACATGGCCTTTAATATTTCAGAATGTGATTAGGCAGCGTGACATTTCAAAGACGGTGCATTCGGTGTACAGTGTAGCATGGAAGTTGTTGGGACTTTAAAATGATGGAATAAGCATTAGCTAACATTTATAGCTCAACATTGGTGCTTTCTGTGTTTACAGAAGGCTCTATTAGTATGAACATATTAGACCTTCAAGAAGGGGAATTATTTAGAGAGGGGAGTCACAGTAGCGCACTGCTTTAAAGGGCTTAAAAAATATGAATGTGAACAGTTTTTTACATAAATCAAATATCTCAGAGGGGATTGTCTCTTCTCTCTATATCAGAACTGGTTGGATCCCTCCAAAGAGATTAAGAAGCAAATTCGTGGTATGTGCAGAAGACGTACTGTTCACTACAGACCCACACTTTCAGAAGAATCCACAGTTTTACTGCATAGATGTCCTGAGTTAAACAGCCATGTTGGTGATTTGTTCACAGTTGGTTCCTGGATTTTGGGGTTTTCAGTCAAGTTCTATCCTCCAGACCCATCTGTGCTCATTGAAGACATCACTAGGTAGGTTCTATTATTACAACAAAGAGATAACATTTCTATATTTTTTTATGTCGGGCTCAATCTGACTTGTTTTAAGTTACTTTGAACACCACATACACACTACTCGATTAAAGATTAAAAACAGGTTTAGAAGCTGTTAAACCGTCAAAATTGTATAAAGTGGTTATGCTATTGGAAACAAAAGTTGATCAAGATCTAGACCCTGAAGGAAGTAATGTAGTGTTTGAAAAAAAATCACACATGGTGGATATCCTCTTTTTGTGCAACTGCCAGGAATTTTGGCTTTAAAGTTCATATACGCGTGAACTTTAAAGTCAGATCTGACAAAAGCCTTCACCTTCTACCACCTGCTTCATATTTTTATGTTACTGAACTAAATGGCAGCCATATGAATCGATATAATCTGTACCAGCACAAACTTTTTACACCCTTTCATGTTTTTCACATTTCATCAGCTGTCAGATACATCTTAAAAAAGAGCCATGCATCATGTTTTTGATCTCTTCTTGAGCATGCAGTTGTTTTGAATTTGTGTATAAAATGATAAGGAACTAGCTTGATGTTGTTAGTTTGTTCTCAATTCTCCTTGTATTTACTGGTCAAAATATGTTTAGTTTATTGAAGCACACGTGGAAAGCTTGACAGAAATTTCATTGTAAAAGGTGCTCTTGACATCAGTGCATATGTGTTTTACTGTCCACCCCATAAGTACTTCTGAAGTTCAAGAAAGGATCCTTAATGGCTGCATTTCTTACATTTTACATCAACAAATCTCTCAGATGGACTTTTCTTTTATAAGGAATCCCTCAAAGCACTTAATCCATTCCTCAGTGCCATTTCAAGGATGCCTCTGTGTATTCTTAGAAGAGCCACAGCATTCTGTGCACTTGACAAATGGTGCAGAGGAGAGATGGATTGACACCAGTGTAAATATGCACTATTTTTTCTGTTTTCGCTATATCTGTTGTCACATCAAAGCTGTGCATCATATTGAGTTCCAGCTGGTAGGTACCCACTTAACAGCTAGGAGCAATTTAACAGCCTGACCAATTTTTCCCAGTGTTGTGCAGACAGACAAGTGAAGACTATTGCAGTGACCCATGTTAGCTTGTAAAAACTGCGTTTCCTGAATTAATTTTTTGGCTGGTCTCTCCCGGCCTAAAAATGGCGGGACTTAAAATTCTAGAATTCTATAAATTTAAATCAGTTTGTGAGGACCCAAGTTTGATTCATTTTAGTTTTGTTTGCAGACACAAAATGATATCGACCTTGTAAAATTTGAGACTTCTGGTTCAGCATTAGGTCTCTGTGTGTGACAATGTGATGAAGTGGCGACCTGTTCTGGGTGTATCCCCCCTCCCCTCTTCTCATCCAATGACATCTAGGATATGCTCCTGCCCCACACTGACTCTACTTGGACTAAGTGTGTATTTCAGCCAAGCAATAACCTAAACAAGGGTTACAAGGAACCTGCGACACTGGACCATGTTCATCACTATAGTTCAGTTTGCAACTGATCGTTCGAATATTGTTGCTCATATCCACTAAGTTAAATCTTAGCATTCCTGCCCCACCCCCCTCTGTGCTTTTTCAGGTACTATTTGTGCCTGCAGCTGAGGGATGACATCCTGTCAGGTCGTCTCCCCTGCTCATTTGTCACTCATGCCCTTCTGGGCTCCTACACTGTCCAAGCTGAACTGGGAGACTATGAGCCTGAGGAACACGGGCCAGACTATGTCAGTGAATTTCACTTTGCCCCGAACCAGACACGTGAGCTAGAGGAGCGAGTGATGGAGCTGCACCATAACTACAGGTCAGGAAAAAATATTTAGATTATTACAAACCTCCATGAGCTTTTGATCTGAGGACTTATTATGGAGGACTTGGAGGACTAATTGATCCACTTTGGGACTGTGTCTGCAGGGGAATGAGTCCAGCAGAAGCAGAGATGAACTTCCTTGAAAATGCAAAGAAACTCTCAATGTATGGGGTTGACCTGCATCATGCTAAGGTGAGGAGAGAATACCCCCTGTATTTTCCTTCTGTCAATGCACTCTTTCACCAATACTGCTTTCCTGTTTTAAATAGGATTCAGAGGGAATTGACATAATGCTTGGTGTGAGTGCCAACGGGTTGCTCATCTACCGCGACCGCCTCAGGATCAATCGGTTCGCCTGGCCTAAAATCCTCAAGATCTCCTATAAAAGAAGCAACTTCTACATCAAGATCCGCCCAGGAGAGGTAATAAAACCCATCATTGTCGTTTCTTTCTTACTGGCTTGGTTTAGCCAAATTTTGGTGCACAGTTACTGCATGCTCAAACCCACCAGTACAGCCCTTGGTCACTTGCTCAGGCAAGAGAAACGTAGGATCACCAGGCAAGAGCACACTTCCCATTTCTATTTCATGGGTTCACAGTTGTTAAAATTACACCATTTCCCCCCTTGACTGGTTCCAAGCAACATAAATAGTCATTTCACAGTTTGATGAAAGTGCTACTTCTGAGATTTATCAGCTGCAAATCATGTGACAACAGCCAAAAAGGATTTTTCTGTCATTATTTATAGCCCTCAGAGATATTGTTCTGAAGATAATGTTGATAGCTCACACTCTCCTTCTCTCATCCTCTATGAGGATTTGGATTTTCCGGAGGGTTTTTACTTGCACATGTTAAAGCCACATTAAGCTTCTTTTAATTTTTCATCCCCCTAAAATTATTACGATTGCCTGTCATTCTTTGGCCTTTAGGATAACTGCAGTGTGCTTTATAGGCATTGTTAAACTGACATTGACTTCTTCTCTGTAAATACCAAGTGCATTTACTTGTCCTGGACGTCTATTCTTTTAAGTCAGCTGTCACTTGAAATTTGCCCGCTGGGCAGTCATTTTCTTATACTGCTCTTTTATTCCAAACTCCCACCCACGGAATATTTGTGTGTAACAGTAGTTGGCTTCCTCTTGTGAACGCACCGCTCATGGTCCTTAAAGGCCTGTTATTGCTAATAACCTATTGATTTGAAAGCATTTTCTTCTCTTCACGCCACCAAACATCTGATGGAGTGAGTGCATGAACGACTTATTTATAGGGCGACTATAGAGGGAAAATCTACCTGACATGGCCGC
Organism: Menidia beryllina; assembly: GCA_013363375.1. Lineage (NCBI taxonomy): Eukaryota > Metazoa > Chordata > Actinopteri > Atheriniformes > Atherinopsidae > Menidia > Menidia beryllina. The sequence goes on from JABUIW010000028.1 coordinate 11,838,550, forward strand.
AGGAGATGAGGGTATATACTTCCACGAGTAAACAGAAAAACATTGATTTTTCCATTGCTGCGGAGTAAACACAATTCACCCTGCTGCCATCCATCCATCTTTCCCTGCACTTCGTTTCTTCACTCTCCTTTTTCTTCTTCACCCCCCCGAAACCTCCAAAACCTTCACCCCCACTTCCTCCCCTCACCACTCAGTATGAGCAGTTTGAGAGCACCATAGGCTTCAAGCTGCCCAACCATCGGGCCTCGAAGCGATTGTGGAAAGTCTGCATTGAGCACCACACCTTCTTCAGGTAGGATGTGATTCTCACAAGTATATCGTGAGACACACTCTCTCAGCACGGAGTTTGTTTCACTTTGCATGAACTGGTTGCACTTTGCACGTTGGAGTTATGCCTTCCCTTCAAATGACACTCATGGAACAGATGTCTTTCTTCGTCACGATTCGAATGTGAAATTTTCTGTAAAGATTTATTGAATCCTGTTATGTCTCTGAAAACAACAAGGGGCTTATGTTCTAAAGTTTGGGAAACTTTTGGCACATCATTGTCACATAATTGTAACCCCCACTTCTAAAACCTTCTCGTTCAATTACAGTCAGTGGTTGACTTCTCAAATTACAGTTCTGGATACATATGCCTGTATTTCTTGTTGTTTTACTTCTCCACTATATGGGATGACTTTTTAATATATAGAAGTTAAACATATAATGTATTTCCCTGATATCTAATGCCTAACTGCACTGCAGTTAAGTCCAGTGTACTTCCTGTTAAACTATTATGAGTCAAGTCATTCCAAATATCTGTAGCAGATTTGTATAGATTTAGCTTTTCCACAGGTTGGTTTCCCCTGAGCCACCTCCCAAGGGCTTCCTGGTTATTGGCTCCAAGTTTCGCTACAGTGGACGGACCCAAGCCCAGACCAGACAGGCCAGTGCCTTAATTGATAGGCCGGCCCCGCAATTCGATAGGTCCGTCAGTAAGCGGTACTTGCTGCCTCGAAGCATAGATGGAGGTACGAACCAAGACTCCTTCACTGTCTGTGTTTTCTCACACTGATGTTTTCTGGTGTGAAATGTCATTGAAAGGCCTCCACACATGATAATCTTACCCTTTTCCCCAGCCTCAGCTTTAGGTGACAGTATGGACCAGTTGTCCCAAAGAAGCTCCAGTGAACGCACCCAGTTCATGTCCAGAGAAGACCTGGACCAAGAGGGCAGCATAGACCTGGACCAGGATAACTACCACTATCATGATCAAGACCAGGATCAATATCAAGATCAAGACGTGGAGCATGAAGGACAAGACCAGAAGCAGACATTTGGCCCCAGCATTTCAACACCCACAAAGACCTTGGAGCTCAAGGTAAAAAGAGTAATGCAGATGTATGGAGATGGACTTCCATCCCTGATCTGATTTCCATAGTTTCCAAGGCTAAAGTTTGGGATCCCATCTCGAATTAGACGATAAGAATTTCTCATTGGTGCCTATTGAAAAGTTTAAAAGAAATCACCCCTCACCTTTTTGCTGACAAAAGTTAGAATTGTGTTGCCCAACAGAAAAGTAGCTTATTGGAATATAACATTATGAAAAACCTACTGCCCTTTTAGTCCTGAAGTAAACCTTCTTTTTAACCCTTGGTCAAGTTGTCAACTTGCAGTTTTGAATTTAAAACAATTTGCATTGGGCCCTCACGTAAACTGAAGTGCCCATCCATCCTTAAATTGGATTGTCTATCCATTCATTCTATCCAAGTAGTGCTGTGGGGGGCGGAAGCCTATCCCAGCTGGACAGGTAACGAGTTACCAGTTAACACACATGCATACATTGAGAGAAGCCCTGAAGTCAGAAGAATCATACCAGAACCTTCAAAACACATTTTCTCTCTTGCATGCTTTTTTCATGATGGACAGTAATCACCATTGTTATTTTTCTTTTCTTGGCCTAACATCTAACATTCTTGCAGAATCATAAAGTTCTCAGTATGAGTCCTATCTATTCCCTTTAACACCACTCCTTTGCTTAATATGACCTTTGTCTAACTCAGCACCCAGCCCTCAAGCAAATCTTTTCTTGCTTTTGCAGTGTTAACACTCTTTGCTAATCTCCACTCTCTTTCTCCTACATTTCTATCCTCCGACTTGTTCTTTCCTGCAGGGTGAGGAGGCAGGCTCGCCTGTAGACTCTAAGCCAGAGGTATTTTGGCTGTGGCTTCTTTGTGTTTGTCTGTGTGTGGGTTTAAGGTCATGCACCAGGCTGCGTGCTTAAACACAAACCTCCCGTATTGTTTGTCTGAGGAAATGTAACTGCCATGATCTTCAGGATTTTACCATGTCAGATCCCTAAACAGTGTAACAACTGACCCTCAGTAAGCTTTAAAAGAAGTGTTTGATGCACAGTCATTCAGGTTCTTCATTCAGTTATTGCATTTCAGCTCCCAAAAAAATAGATTGATTGGAAATCACACTAGATGTAAAAAGGCATCAAGAGCTTTGTTAGTCTGTCTTGAACAACAAAACCTCAGGTATTTCTTTTCAGTTTCCACAAACAGTTTTCTCCTTTAACATTAATTAAAGATTAAAGGAATAAACAGATGGCCCTCAGGTACCGTTGATGATGATCTGTGAATCAGTGATTCCCCAGCTGGCAAACCTGACGCTTCAATAGAAGCTAAACTTTTTTTACCCTGCCAGACTAGCTTTGTTAAAAAGTCACTTGTTTTGTAGCAATCCTATATGCAGGCATGTATGTTCATGTTTTGAATGCTGCAGGAAATAATGATGTTATGACGTTGCATTTGTGGTTTTGTAATGTCTTCTCATCAAATCTTTGGATGAAGAAGAACGGGAATAATCCTCTTCCAAATATTTAGTTTAGTCAGTGAATGACTGCATTATTATCATTTGGCTGACAATGAAATGGATTGTCCCTGTCTTCTTGGCAGAGCATTATATGGCTTAAAAGTCCAAAGTGTCTCACCCCCGGTGGTGTCAGCTGTTTGGCTGTCTGCCTTTTTGACTCAACTGCAGCACCTTACCTCTTTGTCTCTGCACGCATCTGTTCTCCCCTCCCTCAAATTCTCAACCTTCCTGCTTTGCTCGAACCCGCTCACTTCATCTCACTTGCCCCACCTCATCTGTTGGACAAGGAACTGGTCCCCCTTCGACCCAAACAGGAGGTACTGCCTGCTCTCTATTTGGCATGTGTTATGTATGAACATCGGCAGGTGTTCAGTGTTGTCATCCTCAAATCCGCTTCTGTCAATTAATGTTAGAACACAGACAAAAAATAGAGATTGCATGAGTTTTTAATGTAAAAAATGTTTGATAAAGTCTTTGTTTAATGTCTGGCTATTGATTGGGGGAATAATTAAAGACCTCAATTAGCGCTGGCTTTGTGCTTTATCTCTAAGAGTTGGGTGCTCACTAAGACAGGTGTTTTTGTTGATGTTAATTCACTGAAATGTTTTAGATGAATGGTTATGATTTGTCCCTGTCAGTGTGAGATATTTAAACGTCCAACTGGTTTAGTATTTTTCTGCAGTGCAGCAAAGTAAGAAATGCATAAAGATACTCATAGGCCTTGTGATTTAAGTTGACAATGATACCACAAAGTCAATATTAATCTCTGGCTGTCTTAGATGGTCCCTCCTTATGCACAGCATTAACTTAAACTGAGATTACTTTCAATAACGGTTGTAATGAAACATAAAATTAGGAGCATGTTTTGAACTTTTGTTCATTTCTCTCCCTGATGTGTCCTCTGCTGTATGAGTAGCAGTTCTTGGATAAGCCAGAGGATGTGTTACAAAAGCACCAGGCCAGCATCAATGAGCTGAAGAGGGCTTTGAAGCAGCCTAACAGCAAGATGGCCCAGAGGGAGAAGCGCCTCTCCTCAGCTACTCCTCCTGGAGGAACCCCTGAACGGAAATCAGTAAGAATTCGATCATTTTTCTCATACTGACTGCACAACTATTATTTCCTTCAATATCAGGAATTTCCTGCTAAGAAACTCTGAGTTTATGTGATGGTGCTTTGCAAATTTTTCTCTTCCGTCAAATACTGAATTTATGCTTTTTCAAGGTGATATGAAACTAAAAACTAAAAACAAATATTGTTATTGTCAAATAGAATCAATCTCCCAAACTGGTTTTCACTGTCATTTGTTCAGATTGTGTCTTTGTATTGTATTAAAGTTCAGAATTTTGTTTTACATAAATATAGACTCATGAGAGTTAAAAAGATCTTAAAACACCTGTAACTGCAGATAAATTAACTGAAAAGTGTAGTTTTAATACTGTTCTATGAGTTTAATGTCCCCTTCAACTTCCATGTCATGAATATGGAGGCTTTGAGGAGTTGAAATGGACTGACTTATTTTTTAAAATATTTTTCAAAATGTTGTTTGTCAAAAGCATAATTTCTTTGCCAAGCCAGTGACAGATATCCACAAAGAGGTTACATAGTTGAAGGCCTTCCAATTAGTTTTTTTTTACGCTGCTATTCAAACAGCATTTATGTGAGTTTAAAAAATATCACAAATGTAATTAAACTTTTAGTTAGGCTAATACAACTGTCTACTCTATGTCAACATAGGCAACCAGTGATGGCAAATTGATTGACAAGCAGGATACTTATGAGGAAACAATGGATTCTCACTCTAAAGGAGAAAAATATAAAATCCTGTCAGAGGGTGATATGTTTGAAGCCACATCTTGGACTGAAGCAATTATGCATAATTGCCAAACATCAAGGGTATCTTCCAAAACTACTCTTGGAACATCTGTAATTACTGGAGCTAACGTGAGGGATAAGAATGAGATGGATGCTCCATTAACAACTAATGGACATTATGATTCGGTGGTAGCAAGGAATGCTTTTCATGAAAATGGATATAGCTCTCCACCTGACAAACTGACAAGCGAAATGAACAAAGATGCAAGATATCACCAGTGTTGGCATCAAGAGAGAGTCGAGAACTTTGAAGCTCAAATGGCCAGGGATTCTTTCCTTAAGGGTGACAGGCCCAAAGCCGACAGCGATGCAAGCCATTGTGAGCTTTGGAAAATAAAAGAGTCAAACCTCGCCAGAGAGAAGGATTGCAACAAAACTGGGAGCACACATTCAGAAGTCACCAAAATAGTTCCTCTCAAGCCACAGAGATCAAAGAAGTCTTTGAATAAGGAGAACAAAGATCTTGTAAATCCTCCGACTGTGAGCCAATCTGACAGAGGCACCTCTGGTTCAGATGAAGATGTGCCCGTGACAAAGGCCTGCTGTGAATCAAGAAGACGAATGGATGACAGTGCTGTGCTGCAATCTTCTGGGTATCAGCAGCAAGCCCAACTTCACCATCAGATTAAGAATGAATTGTTTGCAAAGCAAGAGCTCAGAGACTACAGGGATACAACGAGAGCAGGCGTTCTACATGAAGACCATTTTCAGATCACAGTAGAGTTTGGGTCAAAGTTTCCAACAGCTCCGCCGCGCACTCTGCCTCTGAGACCACAATGGTCCCGAGACAGGCCAAACAACACGGACAGTAGCCACATCCACTACAGGAGCCAAGAAACAACCAAGAGGAAGCAAGCGGTAAACCATGTGCCCCCTAACCTGTTTGTGCATCATCGGAAAGTCAAACATTGCATGAGCTTCAGGCGATGTCGTGCAAATCTTGTTTTTGCCATCAAGAAACAAAAACATTGTGCACACATATACTTCAAAACTCATGTGGCTTTTTACGAGAAAGCAAAAGTTCACGTGCCGTCGCATCGCACCATTGACCGACTCAATTCACGTCCATGGCCCCGGGAGCATTTTGCTTTCCCTTGTTTCCTCTGCAAAGCTTGACATTTGCTTGGCCATTTCAGGACGCTGCGGGCCTTTAAGCAAAGTTCCCATTGCTTAAGCTTCAGGCGTCTTCTTTATCCCACCTTAACTTGTCACCTTAACACCTGGTCTCTCCTTCCAACATCCTCACAGAGTCAAGGTGGCCGCTGTTGCAAGGAGTGCATAACCTTTTCACCATTTTTCTTTAAAAAAAACTCTTTTTCACATGATTGGAATATATTTTGTGAATGGCTGTGAAGGGCATTGAGACCGAATGTTCAGCCTTGGCATCTCTGTAGCAACAGCAAAAAAATAAAAGAGTGATTTCAAAGTAATCACAGGCTACAGAGCTGCCAAACCTCTTCAGGGCTGAGGCATTCATATGGTGCTTTTCCAAATATGAATACCTCCCCTCTGTAAGGGACTTTGAAAAATCCAGCCTTCCAGTGCATGGCATTACCATTGCACTTCCAGTCATTTCTACTGATCAGCCTGTGAGTTATATTGTATGTGCATGCATGGAACAGCAGGCCTTAAGCATTACAGAGAAGCCTCAAATGTAGGACTTAAGAGAGAATTGTGTGTTCATTTCTTAAAAGAAACTTACCAGTAATTTCTTTTCCGTGAAATGGAAATTGGCTGGAAAGCTTTGAGTGAAGAACATGTCACATTTGTCTTTTAAATGATTCTGTCAGCAATGATTTACTCCAAAACAAATTTCATATTAAGAATAGAAGAAAAAACCCTATAGCATCCTAAAATTTAATTTAGTACATATACGCATCCTTTATCAGTTTTACATGAATTACTGCCTATTGTTTGTTTTGCTTCTCTGTAGGAGACACCTCCCACACCTGCAATCCACGAGGAACCTCTCAGCGAAGCTTCAGTGAGTCATTCCTCAGCTCCTGTCTTATTTCTTTAACCCCAGCTATAGACATGGATAAAAAAAAGAATAAACTGGAATAAAAAGAAATATTTCAGTTTCTGTTTGAGTTTAAGTTCAGTCTGGAATTTTTTCAAAGGGCGAAAGCAACAGAAGTTCAACAAAAAATAACTTAAACTGCAAAAACAACCTTCAAAATTTATTTCTAAACTTTTATGATTCAGAAGTTAAATGATCGGGGTTTAAAGACTGCATCCAGGCTCTGTAATTGTTCTGTAACTTTGATTTCAAATTGCTCATTCAAGAGGTTAATATCCTTTTGTTTCTTATGAATATTTGTGTATAGTGTTGTAAATCTTTTTTAATGTAAATATACACAATATGCATAAATGATTCGTCTTTTATTTTTGTAGAGGGAACTATGGGAAAGGCGTCTGGGCTCTGTATCTGAAGATGATCAGGACCAGGAGGCTCTGTACCTGAAGGAAACGCACCTGGGCATTGAACGGAAATGTTCCAGCATCACAGTTAGCTCCACGTCCAGCCTGGAGGCTGAAGTCGATTTCACTGTGCTCACAGACCTGCAAACAGGCATGGAGGAGTTTTCCAGAGGCATGTCAGAGCTAGGAGAACGGGATCTCTCCCCTGACCGGGGACTGTGCCTGGGCATCGACCTGCTGCAGCAGCAGGGCCCGCCTGAACCGCCTCCTCCCACAGTGTCCACTCCTCCGTCCAGAGGAGCCAGCAGCAGTCCTCCAGCCAAACCTGTGCAGCCAGAAGAGGTCCGGCCAGAGGTCAAGCGTCCTGAGGGGCAGGTAGTGGAAAGTTTTCAATTCCACGTGTTTTCGAACTCTAAAAAAAGCCTTTTCCATGACGAAACTTAAGTTTTTATACTACTAGATTTATTTAGGTAATGATTTATCTTCCACATGGTAGCAATAAATCAATTCAGTCCATTCCCTGAGGGGATTCTTTTAATTGAAAAAAGAGGAAATACTAACATTCAAATACTTTAATAATCATATAACAATCATATTAAAGTAAAATAATATTTGTAGAATGCTGACGTGAAATATTTTGCTTTGCGTCAATATCGATTTAATGAAATTCCAATCTTGTGAATTGTTTAATATCTCTGCCTTTTCATATTTTAAACTTCAATGAGACAGCCTCAAACCATCATGGCTCATTGTACTGCCAAAAAGTGTTAGCAGGCTGCCAAGAAGAACTGTTGATGACTTCACGCAAGTTTTGCTCACAGGCTTTGGTTTGTTTGAGTTTTGTAAATGAAAAACAAGCTGATGGGATTTGTGTGGTCTAAATTTGACTTACTTATTCTTTAGGAGTCGATAGAGGACAATTCAGGCCTTTTTTAATCTCAATATTTATTTTGCAGAATAAATATCAGTCTTAAATGCTTACCTTGAGATATTACGCCTGCATTATTTGTTTACATAAATTGAAAGATTGTCTGAGAATGTTCTTTCAGGAAAAAATCTTATTCTGTGTTTAAAAACCTTTTATGTCTCCTCTTAAGCCTGTTGTCCCCAAAAAGCCAAAGAGGTCAGTGCCAGTGTCATCGTCAATAGATAGAGATCAGTCCCACAAAGAGCCCAGTCGGGTTTCTGCTGCACCTCTGAGCAGAGAGGCCAGCGATGTCATGCCCACGCCGGCAGTGAGGAAAACTGACATCCGAACAGAAACTCAGCCGAATGGGTCAGAGGTCACCACCACCATTGTGGAGTTCACCGATCAGGTTAGTTTTCAGGACTTAATTCTTTCCATTTATGAAGTTATAGGCCAGTTACATCCTAAATGTATCTATTTCAGGACCATGGTATCACTGGCATAAGTGAAGTTTCTTACTCTGCGAGACAGAATGTATCCCCAGTGAGTACAATCGGGCGGACCTCTCCAAATTTAACTCAACCTGCAGCCGCCTCCATCCAGCTCTCAAGAGCTTAAGCCTACTTACAAAGACCATAGACATGAACTTGTACATTTTTGCCTCCACTGAATGTTCTACAATGATCACTGTATGTATTTTGCCCTGCAATAAGCTGTGCTTCTTTGCCTGATTATCCCAACCCATTCTGCTTCATCAGGTTCACAAAGGCAGTCTTGGAAGAGACTCAGCGGGGTCGCCTATCCTTGTCACCGAAAATGTTACCTCAGCAACCACTCACGTCACAAAGGTAGCCATGCTTAAATAACACTTCCAAAGTGAGCATTTAACAGCCTTCATAACCCAAGGGCATGCATTAATTTCTTCAAGTTTTTTTCTTGAAGCTTTTAATAGAAAATCAATTTTGTGTTGCAGACGGTGAAAGGCGGATACTCGGAGACGAGGATAGAGAAGCGGATCATAATAACGGGAGATGATGACGTAGATCAGGAGCAGGTGAGGGCTCAACGATCAAGTCCAAACTAGTTAACGGAGAAGGAAAAATGTTAATTGCAGAGGAGGACTGATCAGATGCATTAAGGTCAAGTACATTAGAAAAAAGTAGAGCTAGGTTGAGTCAGACTGCTGATATTTTCAGACAAATCGGGCAAAACAGATTTATCACTTCAGCACAAGTCTGAATTTTCTTTTAATTCAACAGAAACTTTAACTGGCACATACACAGAGGCTGCAACCACTGCAAAGCTCTAACGGTTTAAACATTTCTTCTCGTCCTTGCAGGCTCTTGCTATTGCAATACAGGAAGCCAAGCAGCAGCATCCAGACATGCAGGTGACCAAGGCGGTTGTTGTCAGGGAAACAGAATCATCTACTGAGGATCGATATGGGGCATCATAGGTGCAGCTAGCATCTCCGCTCTTTGTTATCTCTCCTTTATATTGCCTCTTCTAACAGGCCATGAGCTTCACTGATCTTGGCTGCTTGTCTTCTCTGTCTTCTGTGCAGTCTCTGTTTGCTGAGACGAGAGTGCCCCCCTTTGGAGCAAAAGTGTCAGTACTCCGCCTAAAATTGCTACCCACCCTCCCAACTGATAATGTGATAGTGCCAGTGGTGCACTTCTTGTGTGCAACTTTTGCCTAAAAAGGGACTCCTTTCACATTCAAATGTTTTGTTCAGATTCTTCCCTTTTGAAAACATAAAAGTTACTCAGTGGAACGGTTTCACAGTGAAACTGGAGATATAGCAAACAACATTCATGTCCTTCAGCTGGTTGATGAAATGCCACCGGACATCCTAACATCTACAACAATTGATTAAAAAAAGTCTAACTTAACCCCCCTGCAGTCCTCTCAGGGCCTTGATTTCAAAACCACTTGCTTCAATATTCCTTATTGGTTCAAGGGAATTAATCTAGAATGGATTTGTTTCGGTACTCTGTTCGCTAATTTGCTACAGAGGAATCCAGGGTTACATGTCATCATGTCACCCATTCCATGCAGAGAGCATCATCTGGAAAATGATAAGTTTCTTGTTTTGATGTGTGAATTGGGGAAAAAATTGCTGGAAAAACTTGCTGTGTGTGTTTCCATTGTTGACTAAAATAATCACTGTAATGTAGCTCTATTACTATTAAACCCAAATGGGTTTAGAGAGAGCAGAAGAAATCCTGTGTTTAATTTTCCCTCCTGCACAATCAGTCAGATGAATAAATGAGCTTTGTTCAACTTCATCACACTAACTGATAGGGGTGCACTGATTAGAGAGGAACACACATTGTTTATTCAGCCAGTGTGATCATTATATGTCCCTCATCTGTCTATTAATATTTCTTCTTTTCAGTGTGTGACTTTGATGTGTGGGTGGCACGTATGCAAGGTTATGCATTTACTATAAGTGATATTATGAGATGTTAATACACAGTGTGCCTGTTGTATTCATTCAGAAGTAGTGGCCATGTAGTTTCTGAGCATGCCTATGTTTCAGAATGAGCCTGGTTTCTCTCCTCCCCGAGTCTTTAGATATGCTTTCAGAAATCCGCTGGATGTAAAGCCACTGGCAATTTTGTGCAGTTCATGCATAGAGTAGGCTTACACCCCAGTTGTACCAGTAAATGTAGTATTTGAAATAACACTTGCATGACAATTTCTTAAACGGATGTTGAAGAAGGACGACGATGATAGAAAAACAACTGACAAAACAAACAGATGTAAAAGATAAAGAAATCAAAAGCTGACATGTGACTGGAAAAGACACTTAATAAACAATGTTAATTGGAAACCTTGCAAATATATACAATATGTGATCAGCATTCTTAATATCAAGCCTTTGGTAGTTTCGTTTACATTTGTTTTCACCCTTTATCACTTATGTCACTTTGGGCCACTGGTGCTGTACAATATATCTGAACATATCAGTTTGCTTTTAACTCAATATTCTGTTCTATTTACTGATTATCTGTTTTTTTACTGTTGATTTTAAAGCTACCATGCTGAAATGGTGTTATGTATGAGAACTGTTCCTGCACTCTTTCATGTAAAGTACTTTGTTATAAATGGAAATAGAGTAGGAAATGCAGATTTGAACTTGTAGCTGTGTGGGATTTAGTATATGGATGTTAGAGGGATTCCACATACAACAAACCAGGTAAGATCAATTAGAATTCAAATTGTTAATTGTACAAATGCTGGTTTTGTATGTAATAACTTTATATGAACTAACTCCTTTTGATTACAAGAGTGACAGGGAGTCAAATACATAAACTTGACATGAAAAGGATTCTTCCACATTAGAAAATGAAGTACTACTATTAATGCAAATGTCATATTCTATATGTAAATTAGTACGTGCAGAACAGATCAAATTAATTTGATTGAAAAAAAAAAAACAATTATAATGCAAACAGTCATGTCAAGTTTAGGTGGATGTTTGGCTTTCAGACACTGAATAAACCTTCCAGTAAATGTTCACCTGTGTAATGTAACTCCTGTTGTATTTCAGATTTTGGTTCCAAATCCTTTAAAGTGAATGTTATTCATGGATGTGTCAAACCGGACGACTGAAGGAAAAAAAAAAATACAACCATGCAAACCTTTGTACTGTTTATTTTGGTGGATTGTAGACACGTGAAGTAGTTAATGGTTCTGGGCTTGATGCACACTAGAGGGCACTGGTTGCCCAAAAGAGGCGAGCTTTGTGTCAGCATGAAGCACACCCAGCTGAAGTTCTTCTCACCATTCTTCATTAAGCAGAAAAATGATCCAGACGCTCCTTGGATCAACCTATAAGGACAAACTACCAATCATAGATCAATGAACTAATCATGGAAATCTTTCAAATGATAACCAGATTGATCAATTTTCTTCTCTTGGCTGAAACACTGTGTCAAAGTCTGATTGGATGACCTGTGGTTGACCCTTAAACCTCCCCACCTCCACTTCATCTCTGCTGCTCTCCATTGCTTGGTGCGGTGTCTTTGCTGTACATTGTACTTGCATTCCTTCAAAAAAATTAATAAAGACAAGAAAAATATGAATAAGAAGGGGATCTCTGTGCATTGGCCATGTAACATCCTTCTTCCTGATGAATTGTACGTGTGTGTATGTGTGTGTGTAGTTGTTCTGGAAGAGTGCTTCTTTTAATCATAGAGAGAAGTAGATGTTAGTGTTCGTGTGGATAACAATTTGCACTGAAAATGTTACACCGCGGGGGAAATTAGTTTTCTTAAATGGAACCTATTTTAGTTGTGATTATTCCACAGCTACTTAGTTTTTAAAACTCCTGTTTTTATGCAGCAGATAAATGTGCACCATTTTACCAAAAAGAAAGGGATAATAAAAGACACAAATGCATATAAACAAAACTATCGTGTGCATTGATATTTGAACTAAGTGACATTTAGGCACGATGTTACAGTACTCCTGTGCTGTTGGTGCTGTCGGTCACAAAAAACAGGTCATTTGTGTATCGTATTGTTTGCATTAATTCTCTTGCATTGATGTAAACTAATTACTGATCAGCAGTGTCTTTAGAAGAGAGTTGACACCACAGTTTTTTTCTGTCCCAGATGCGATTTGACAGAGGAGTATGGTCCCTGACTGTGGTCCAAAAAATTGAAAGACTTTAACTCAAATGTTTAAAGAGGTTAAAATGAACATACTGCCTTTTCTAAATCTAGTCACGTTTTTAGTTGAACTGCAAACTGAAGCTTTGTTTGACATAGCAATTTATGCCATCACCATAACATCCCCCGAAAAAAAGAAAAAATTGGGCTGTACTGCAGTCCAGTTTAGGGTTGGTTTTCAACAATATTGCCAATAAGTCTGATTTTTGTGTTTTGGAGGGCCAGAGAGTGCACACATATGCATGGGATATACTTTTACCTGAAATGGCATGGTCTCATAACAAACAGCTCTTGCATTTGAAGTAAACATACCTTGATCACTTGTGAGATGAGAGAAATAAGGAAAGTGGCATTATCTTTTATTAAAAGCTGGTCCAGACACCTTCAGCAAAGTACATACGCTGATGGATCTCAACCCCAAAAGCAAATGACAGTCAAATACCATCCCTACTGCGTGATGAGCTATGTTGGAGAAGTCAGAAATCACTGCCACTGTTACAATACTCAGCAGGAAGGAAATGAGAGAAAAGCTTGCTCTTTGTTAGCCCAAAACACCTAAAGACATGATCTAGAAATCTGCTAAACTGAAAATCACATGAGCCAAAATACAATATGGATAAATAGAAAAGGAAAGCGTAATAAATAAAGCTTCTCTTGAATGATAAAAACATGTATTCTAATCATAAGACTTAAGGCTCATTTGGGACCTGAGGATTTTATACATATGCGCCATAGTTACACACTCACCATGGATGAGGCAGCAAGGTAAGACAGTGATTATCAACACAGTTCAGCTTTTTACAATGGGAGCCAGACAGGGGGGGTACAGACTGCCTTTTGGTAAGCTAGAGCAGGAGGAGCCGAACCTTGTTGATGTCGTACCTTTGGATCCACTCATTTTTATGTAAAAATGCAAAATGAGGAATGAAGTTCTGGCAAAGTTGGAAAGGTCCCAAATTCTGGTTTGTCACAAAGTGAAGACTAGCATACATTTTTTTTTTCAATCTTTTTCTTTTTTTTTGACAGTGCAATTAAAAAACAAAACAATATAGCTCTTCCTGTTTTTCAATGCAAGCTTAAAAAAAACTTCTTTCACATAAGGATTTAATTCATTTAAGTCTTCCATTTTCAGTTATATTAAAATCCAATCACTGACGAAAAATTCAGAAGTAGATGCAGTACATATTTCATACCCTTTGAACAGAACCCAAACAGCCCCGTTGAAGAGACATATTCACGTCCTAGAGTATCCTCCAAGGTGAAAACCATGAGAGAGTATCCACTGGTCAAAAAGGTAGCAAGAAAGAAAAAAAGTGTTTTTCTTTTTAAGAAACTGCAGTCTGTCAGGTCACAGCGTCTTTTTCAGGTCTGTAAAAGCAACTTCTGAAAGAGCCAGTTCCTTTCAGTAACCGCTAAAGAAAGGTAGGGGAAAGGCATTTTTTCTTCACAAAAACGCTCTTTGTGGAGAGAAGAGGAAAGACACAGTAGGGAAAGGAGCAGGTTGAAATGTGGCCATTGGCCTTGTGTTGTCTTTGACCTGCTGTTTTCCTCTGAATAAGCAGCTGTAATGCCTGCATGTTTGTCATAGTATCACTCTGGCTGTGAAGATTAAGGCTGAAAGGGAGACCCAAGCAATTGCCACAGAGGCCGAGGCTGCTCCCGTCGCTGTGGAGCCTGAAAAACACAATCAAATGAAATTCAATAGAATTTTTATACAGCTATTTCTAATTTGTGATCTGATCCTGGAAAATGCGGAAAAATGTCTTTCATTTTTAAATGGACATGAGACTTTGACACAGTGCATAAAAAGCTAATCAAACACAAATATTTTCTGCATGGTATGAACACATACATGTGTCAATAGATGGCAGTAGTACAACTCGGTTTGTGGCGTTTTAAGAGCTCCATGAGTGAAATAGCCACAGCCACTAACATATTTTTATATGAGGTAATGTCCACTTTTAAGTAGCCATCTTCTGGCAATTTTATGTCCATGTCAGAAGCCATTTTATTGTATGATTATTTGTATCCTCCCCAGTTCATGGATAAGACTGTATTGACAGCTACGGTAAGAGCAAAATGTCCCTTATGAAAGTAAGCAATAAGTTTCATCTAATAGTTGTAATAGCTAATACAGGAATCTGAGATTAGCTAACAATTACATGCAGTTGCTGAATTTGTCATATTTAGTCTTTAAGTTCATTTCACTTCATGTGGTTTACATAAATGCAATAAATACTTTGTCAGAGGCACTAAGAAACTTAAGTGTTTAAGCAGACAAGACTGTTGAACATGATATAAGGACAAATTAAGCTTTTAAAATGAAATAGTTAAGAGATATCTGCAGTAATAGCTCATAACCCCCCACCCTCAGTCTTTACTGTGTAAAGACTGTGTCTCACCTTCGATCTTGGGGATGGTTATCTGACGGCTGCTGATGCCTTCCCCGCCCTCACTGAAGGGTTTGATCTGGATCACATAGTCTTGGTTGACTGGCAGAGACAACTCCAAGGAGGTGTTGTTGGTCTCGACCACACTGGGGCGGCTGTGTTTGTCCTTGCTGTACATCACCTGTGCAGGAAACAGAGTGTGAACAACTCTGTTACGGCATCAAGTCACATCAAACAAAATGCGCCATACAAGTGGACTTCTTGCCTTACGCAATGAAAAGAAAATACAGGTCTGAGTTTCAACTTCACGAGATGGAATGAGCTGTCTCAGACACTAACATGGTGTAGATTTCTGCACACGACCGTGATAAATCACCAGTGGAGCTGATGTGGCAGAGGAAAGGGTATGGATCCATCAGCCCTGAATCCTCCGCTCGAGTCGGGCTATGGAAGTATAAACCCACTATCTGTGTTTTTAATGTAGTGGGAATAAGGTGCAATACTTGCAAGTGATTGGAATACATATGTTGAGATTGTAACATAAGCAGAAAATTGATGAATTATTTATCATCAAATAGAATCATTATAAGACTTTGTGTTTTAGGGGCAAAATGGCTTTTCAGAAACAATAAAGCACTTGAATGTATTCCCAGAACAAATTATTACAACCCATTAAATTAAAGTGGTATTTTTTATTTGCCAAATGTCAATTTAGAATGATTTATATGCACAAAGCATTTCATTAAAATAATAAATAGACCTGATTGAGCATTTCTTCATTGCATTTGTGGCATAATGATGTCTAATAAAAATACATTTTGACAGCCTGTATTCCATATGTGAAGAAACAAAGGAACCAAAAGAGCAAAATGCCTGGATTTGGGCCTGGGAATATCAGCAAGCTATCTTTGAAACATTGCATTAGCTGTCTGTTAACATAGAAACAAAGTCAAGTGGAAAAGTCAATGGTGTCTGGCCAAAGGGCGAGCAGCTGCAGCCATACAAGAGGTAGAAATAGAGGTGGAGCTATTTTGCATATTCGCACAAATCAAACAAGGCAAAGGTGTAGAGTTGCATCTAAAGCACCTCAAGGTATGACAGGATACATATTTATGGTGGAACTGCTGAAAGTACAAGGCTCACCAAGAGAAATGTGAATTGGAGTTATAAAGGTATTTTCATTTGAAGACAATGAGACACTTTGTTTATCTTGTGAGGCAGCTAGATTGTTTTTAATTTTGGAAGATCAAAACCCCAAGAGTATCCTTCTTGCCATGCTAGCCAAGTGTTTGTTTTTAGAGAAAACACACCAGCTCTGTTTGATTAGCACTTTATAATTTAAACTATAGGTGGAGTTTAGGTGAAAACAATCTTGCTTTAAATTATAATGAACATTTTCTGAATTTAAAACATTTCTAAATACTCCTCATAATATTTTCAGATTTTTCATACTTGACATGCACTGTGCTCAAACTCGCAAAGCTTAAAGAGTGTCATATTGATTTATCCTTTTAGGATGCTCCTTACACATATGTAATATATATGATGACAACAAAGACAAATGTCTTTATACATAATGTCCCTTGAACAAAGAAATAAATCAATAAAGGATGCCTAAATGCATCCATCTTCTTTTGGTAATAATATGAACATGCTCCAGTTTAAAGTCACAAACATGTAATTATAGGATTTGTCAGGAGGGGTGGGTGTTGACGGGAGGACTCAGTCGCGGAGTGAGGGAAACAAGGTTTATTGAACAAAAACAGGGTGAATGTCCAGACAAAGTACAAAACAAAGCTGTGGAAAACTGTGATCAAAGTAACAAAGCAATGAGCAAACAAGACTGTGGAAAACTATGACAAAGTAACAAAATAAAGATTAACAAGACTATGAAAAAACTGTGACTATGACTGTGGCTGTGGCAGAACTATGACGAAAACAAACCTGGCGTGGGGGTGACGACGGACGAGAGGACAAGACAAGAACGCACTCGCGCCAGACAAGGGGAAACAGGACTATTTGAACACATGAGGGAAGGGAACCCCAGGTGTACACAATAGGTAATCATGACATGACGAGACACCAGACGTGACAGGATTAAGTTCAATTTGAACAATTTCATGATTACATTCATAGCAGCTTTAGAAAAATTCAACATTTTTTCTGAGAAAATGTTACAAAAGTTCCCTGCTCATCTTTAATTTTGGACAGAGCAAGCTGAAAGTAATTATAAAGATTACTAGTGAGAGACAAACAAAAATAATTCAGATGAAAGTTCAAATTGTCGTTCTTTGATTGAGATTGCTGTGATAAACACTGAATATTTGTGAGCAAAACTTCCAGTACCTGCATTTTTTAAAAACATTCTACGACAATGTGAAATACTGAAGTATTTCACTTCTGCTAACTTACTTTTTTAATTAGATAAAAAGAGGATTGGCACATGATAACATGATCACAGTTAAAACTGCAAAAAAAATAATGTTGGGGGATTAAACTGCACTGAATAAATAGAGGAGCAATCAGTCTGACACTTCCACAAGTGAAATGGATGTAATGTCAACTTTTAATCAGTGTTGCAATTAAAAAAGAGTGTGAGGGAAATATGAATTAGTTCTAGTATAATAAACTGAAAATTGGTGAATCTATAAGATGCATAAGAGGAGGTGACATTTTTGAGAGTAAGTAATATATCGCACCCTGCCTGATATGCAGAAATCTGTTAAGTAAATGTCAGCGTGTTCGTCAGACATATTGATTAAGTGTACTTAGTAATTATTCATCTTCATGGGAACCTTGATAAGTGTAAGAAAATATTCTATAGTACAACAAAACAAATCATGTTTCTTGCTACAATCTTTGATACAAAGATGACCGTTTTTAACAAAATCTTAGACATAATTGTATCTGAATTGTCGGAGGAAACAGATAATTGTAAGCCTATGCCTACAACAACAGTGTTAATCATAATGATCAGCTAAATAATGATACAAAAAAGAAATACAGAAAATAATTTACTCCAAACACCAATGTTTGACTGTGTAAATATGTGTTCATGTTTTCCATTTTCTTTTTTTATGACAAAAAAAAAGAACCATCTTGTCATTCCAGCTTGAGCCAACATTTCTCCAGCTCATCTTTCTCGGTTCTGGCCTGTGGCCTCTCACCGAATGGAGCTTCTTCCTGTCGCTCCATGGTGTCTATGCTTTCCTCTAAGCCCCTTACCAGAGTATCATTGTTGTCCTTCTGTGTTCATAAGCAGCTTACAAAAGGTTCTTTATGATTCTTATATCTCTCTTGTTACTTAGTTTTAATGCCTCCTTGACAGAATAGTTCTCCCGTGTTGGACATATCTTTCTGGATGACCTTTCTTCACTGTCAATGAAGCCTTTCCCTCTGGATGTCACTTGAAGTCCACTGTATTTCTCTACACGTGGGTCAAGAAATGTTACATTCCTTGGTGGTATTTAAGAGATTCTTTAGGTCTCTAAAACGGTCCTGTAATCCGACCTTAAGTTCTGCATAACATTCTACAAAGGTGATACAATGAACTTTGTAAGACCCCAAAGGAATATTGTAGGTTGTTCCCCTAAAGGCTCTTGAAATTTTACTAAAGGTTCTGCAAATGTTACAAAACACAGACAAGTCCCCTAAATGTCCCTAGATTGTAAATGCAACCTAATATCACCACACACCAGAATGACTATAACTATTCTGTGAGCAGTTCAAGGACACACTTTTATGAGCCATTGCAATAATTATTCCTGAGACATTTCCCCCCCTGTATGTAACTAGACACTACACTATTGTACAATATTTAACAAGGCTTTATGCATTACCAACACCGAGGCTCATCCATAAAGTCAGAGTGGTCCTGTATGTCTTGAACAAACTGGCAAAAAGACAAAAGAAAAGGAGGCTGAAAAAAATTGTGCTCATACACAATGTGAGACTGCAATTCCTTAATTCCGTTAGAATCGATTCGATTATTTACTTGTCAGCTTTGCAGCGCTCATAACTCAGAGGAGTCAACTTTCCAATATTTACCTTATAACCTGTGACTTCTGACTCATTCTCCAGGGCATGCACTTGGTCCCATCTCAGGATGACCTTGGAATTGGAAGTGTTCCACATGATTTTTACTGGGGCTTGACTGGGGGCTGGAAGACAGCAAGTGTTGGACAAGATGAGCAGGGGGGACAAAACCATTTCATGGTGCAGTCAATAAACCATCCAGAACCAGCTCAGCATGAAGGAGATTTCTCATTATCAGTTTATCATCTCGCTGTTAGAAGTGAGAGATGACTCCACAAATTTGTGTGTGGGAGTGAGAACAGTCTTGTGTTTGATGCTTATTGTTGGGGGTGGCCAGTGAAGTGATGAAAAGTCACAGAATAATTCATATTTTATCATAACTATGTCTTCACAAATTCGTATTATTTCCCTGTGCAAGTATAAAATACCTGAGATCTGACAAACAGGTCATTCTTATTTCTCAGAGTATCAATGCAGATGCCAATTAGAGAGTACACAAAGTTTATCTGCTGCTTGCAAATCATTTAAATTGGAAAAGACAGAGCTTTAAATGTTGTCAGATGGATCTCCTTGTCATGCAGTGTTATAATAAACTGAACTGTTGATCCCATGTCTGTGAAACAAAGTGTGATATGACATCAGTCGTGTTGATGTCAGGAAACAAAGCTACAGAAGGAGAACAGAGAGAAAATTGCATAATTATAGAACTGGAGAAAGCGATATGAGACATTTTGAGAAAAGACAAAGCTTATCTCAGCTTTATACACTAGACCTTGTTTAGACATTTTGTGAAACTGCTGACACGGACTTTGGTTTTGCTTCCCACTTTTATGAATGCAGCATCTTTTGAAATGACTATTCTGTAAAACAGGTATAAAATAGGAAATTTGAAAAAAAGAATAACAACTAAGGTAACAATTCGTGTGTAGCAACAGAAGGGGATGTGAGTTTTTCTCTAGGCGGGGTCCTTACGTGGTTTCTTGGTTGTGACATTGACTGTGCTGCTCGGTGGCCCGACTCCCGCGCTGTTATATGCCCGTAGGGACATGTAATAGGTACTGCTGCCCTGCAGATCCCTGATGAGCACTGAAGTTTTATTCCCCACCGTCCTGATCACACTTGCTGTATCCTGATTTTCTTTCTCTCCCCAGTACCGCAGCTACAAAGATAGAAAAAAAAATAAAAAAATAAAAACAAGGTCAGTTTCTTATTGTTTCTCTCACACTATACCAATCTGGGCATGGAACCTGTCAAAGGTTCATATGCTGTAATTTAAATGAGTTAATAGTGCCACTAGCTGCTGACACTGTCCATTATATTTGTACATGTCAGATTGTGTGGGCATGTGTTTGACCTCGTAGCCCAGGATGCGTCTGCGGTTGTTGCTCCAGGACAGTGGCTTCCAGGTGACCTCTACCTCAAATGCTGATATACTCCTCGCCCTGAGCCTCCCTGGAGCTCTGCTGGGCTCTGAGAAACAAGCAGGATAGTCAGATATATATGGATTCACTACACCCACATTGACTCCGCGATCCAGTTTCTCTATGACATCATGCAAGGAAGTTTTCTCCGGAAAGCTCTACTTATGTGGTTTTGCATCTTTATGAATATGAGAATAATGAATGTGTGAATTGTGAGAATAATGTAAATACTCTTATTAAAAAATGTCTACTGTAAACAATTGACTCTTAACATTGAAGTCAGTGCCACAACTCGCTAGACCAGAGGCACAAACGTGAATGTAAATATCATTCCTGTTAAAAAGCAAAACTTTGATCACATGCGCAGACCTATTGTGTATATTTGACACATGCTTTACGGCACATCGGCAGAAACTACACACCCTCCTCGGCTGAGTAGATTGTGGTTATGCGGCTGAAAGGGCCTTCTCCCTTGTTGTTGTAGACTCCAACTTTCACTTGGTACGGGGTGAAGGGAGGAATGCTCTCATTCTTGAAGACATATCTTGAAGCGTCGGGAGATGTGACAGCGGCCTGCATCCAGCCCTGCGTGCCGAGTGGGCGGAACGCCACTACATATCCAAAGCCAGGACCACTTTGTAGCTCCTCTGGGACAGGCTGGGAAGTATGAGACGATGCGGAGAGAATACTCAAGAGATGCAAGCTTGACTGATCTTAAAGGTATTAATAACTTTACAGAAATTTGGCTCAGCGGGGATTAGGTCAGTTAAAGAATAGTACTGTACATACAATCTTTGCAAGAGCTACTCATCTTGTCTGGCTCTGTATGTTTGTGCTAATGAGGTATAAAATAGAACGACCAAAACAGAGATGTAGAGATATTCCTCAAAGGTGCAAAAATAATGTTAGAAACTACGCAAACATTCACATCTAAATCAATATAACATTCCTGCTGCCTTTTAAACCGCCCACTATATCAACAGACGTGTGTTGTACATTTTACAAACGTACGAAAAGTTTGTTTTATACAGTTTGTTATGAATACCACTTACTTCCCAAGTGATGACCAACTCTGAACGTCCTCCACCACCACCATTCACCCTTGGAGGAGTCATCCTGGGAACTGACGGGTCAAACACTTTTGTTTATACAGAAGTCAGCAGTTGGTACCGTAAATATGAAGTATAGATTTTTCACAGTTATTGACAAATCTGTTTTACTGTTACTATTGAATCATGTTTCATTTATTTTTCTTGGACTAAAAACTGCAATAGAGTATATATTTTTTAAAGAGACTGAAAGACACACTTTTTTTTACAGTGTGCACATCATGAATGCCCAGATGCAAACATATATAAACATGGCTGACCCTCTGTGACTAAAGGTCCTTCAGATGTATCCAAGAAACCAACAATTAGATTCTGAAATAATCAGGAACAAGGATTTTTTTGTTCCGATGATGTAAAGCTGAAGGTTGGAATCTATATAAAAAAGTCACAAATTATTTGCAGAGGGCATGTGAGGGCTTTTGATACATACGCATTTCTTTGGTACGGGCTTTTTTGGAGGGTTTGCTGGGCTCTCCTGTTCCTATGGCGTTGGTTGCCAAAACTCTGAACTCATACTCCACCCAGGGACTCAAGTCAAAGACAGTAGCTGACAGCTGCTTCCCCTTTAGTCGTTCAGGAACTGAGAAACATCACACAAACAACCTTTCATTAAAACTAAGCAAGATCTGTCACTGACAGCTATCCGGAGTGGTGATGTGCTATTTACTGTCACCTCATTAATGGGGCTTGAAAAGACACCAGTCAACCCCCTCCCCACATTCTTCTATTTTTTTTTATCTGTTCAGTAAACATATCACTCAAACAACCTACACAAAATCTCTCACATTAAAGCAGCCTACCAGTGGTAACAGCCTGCCATCCAAGGGAAAAGGGAGTTCTGGCCTGGATGGTGTAGCTGAGGATGGGGCTGTGGTTGTCCATTGCAGGTCCCCAGGAAACAGAGGCAGAAGTCTCTGTCATCTCAGTAACCTGACAGTCCACAGGTGGGCCCGGAGGACCTGAAAGGATTAGTAGTTGCAGTACACTCCCAAAGAATGATAAACAGTGCTAAGATTGATACGGCAGAAGGGGAGACACAGAGTGGGCGAGCCATGCTTAGAGCTGATGTTACAGACAGATTAAGAAGAGGGCTCTAGAATATAAATTACAACAAAACCAGGTCTTTTAGAAAAAGCAGACAGTTAATAGAACAAATATAAATGACAAAAAAATCTTAAAATTACTGAAAAATTGCTAATTTGTTGCCTTTTCAGACATTTTCATTTAACTGTTCTTGTGTTCTGTGTGTTTGCGTGCATATATATACATACACACACGCACACACACATATATGTAGTGAGAGAGAGAGAGAGAGAGAGAGGGAGAGAGAGGAAGAGAGATTTAAGGCCTTCTACCTCTGATGACCACATCTGTGGCGATGGATACACTGTCCACCTTGGTCTGAACGGCGCATGTGTATTTCCCAGCATGCCTCAGTTGAATATTCCGGATCATAATATCTCCAGCAGACCTCTTTATGTGGAGAATAAAAACAACCAAAACATAATATACTGATCATAGGCAGCATTTCAACATTGAAACAGCAAAAGAAGTGAAAAAAACAAGAGTGAGGTCACGGTGATCTGAGTTACCATTGAGTTTATCCCATTAAGATGGAGAAAGACTCAAGGCAAGTCCAGGGAGGCACCAAATTATTGTGAGCTACCTTTCATTATCTTTTAAAAGGACAGATCTTTTTGACAAGTTTAAAAGCCCTCTTAGTTCTGTCCCTGTTATTGTCCCCAATTCTACTTATTGCACTGCGAGCCATTCAATAACAAGCACATTATTAGCTTTAAACTTAAAAGTTATAAGTGACATTGAGTTGTGAAAGTGATGGGGCTCTAAAAATAGTTTGATGTAAGATCAGGAAGATTTTATGGAATTAAAAATTCAGGTGTTACAACTTATACATAACTTGATACTCGTAGCTGGCATTAAAATAATATAAATGGTTATATACATTTTATATGAAGCAAGAAAAAGAGGCAAAAAGTGTCTATAATCTTGCATGGATGCTGATATGCTGGGCTTTGATTTTTAATCTTTGTGGATAAATGTGGTAGGTAAATCTCTTTGCTTTAGACAAATTTTCATTTTTTCCGAATTGACACTATGATTCTCATTATTCCTCATTAACGGATCTTAGTAACACCAATGTAACACTTTCAGAAATAATTGACCCAACAGAAATCCAATAAGTCTGTCTGTTTTGGGGCAACAAAATGTTCTGTGCTGAGTAAAATATGAAGGTTATGTTGACAGTAATGCTGATTTACAGCAAATATCACTGATGCTGTGAAAACACAGTTCCCTCGCTATTGAGCGCCAGCAAAATTGATATTTTTACTAGATGAGGATTTGAGTGCTTGATTCTGCATTTTATTCTCCTCACAATTAAGAGTAGTGGAGGTAATCATCATGAAACTGAATCTGAGAATAACGCCAGCCCATTACTCATAACTGGACCAGACCAGTTTATTGGCTTATATGCTATCGTTGAAGAAAGGAAAAAACAAAGAAACAAATACTTGCAGGTAAACTATGTTTACCCTAAAGAAAAGACGTACAGTAATAATTATACTTTTCATGAGGAGATGTGTGTGTTTAGTGAAAACACGTTTGAAAAAACAATGAATAAACACGAGACATTTGCAATATTTGCTGCTTGCATTCACAGAGGTACACCTTCCTCTGAAGAATGCGCATTAAATGTACATGATTAATCATAAACAGGTATTAAATCTTCAGCCATAACAAAGTTTTAAAGAAATGAGACATTAACCGAGGTCAACTGGTTTTACTTCAACTCAAAAGGAAAGCAGTGCATTCTGTACTTGCCAATTTTAGTTAGCAATAAATGGTGAGGATTTAAAATAATCAGTTTTTAGTTTTATATTGTACAATCATGGTGACATGAAGGATTGCAGGAAATTTGACATTCAATTGGCATGATTCCAGACATACCAGTTCTACCACATTAAAGTAAAATCTACTTTAAGCAATTCAAAGAATGAAAAAAAAATACCATCTTAGATTTTATTTGTTTAAGTTCTTCAGCAGAAGCCAGAGGGACAAGAAAATATAAAAGAAACAACTTACCCCGCCGACTTTCTCAAAATAAGTTCCGTGGCTTCCAAAGTGGATAAGCTGCTCATTGAAGAACCAGGTAAACTTAAGATCAAGAGATGGATCATGTGAAACTTGACAGGGAAGGACAATGCTTTCACCCACAGTCACATCTAGGTGACCAGCCGGACTGGTGATCACCGTCGGGTCTGTGAGACACAAATGAGGTGAAGTACAGTAGGTCATGTCAATTCAAGTCCCTCTCACACGAGAAATTAACGACTTCATCCGCCTTTAGTCACTTTTCATTTAACTTCCTGAAGTTTCTTTCAGAAATATTTCTGAAAGAATCTAAATATGCCAACAGTACTCACAATTTGAATGGAAATGGGTATATGGATCAATAGACTTTGCAGATACATGGTTTCCCCATAATCAGTGAATAGTAAGTGTTTTTGTTCTTCTATAGCAATAACGTATTGCTATTAACATTGCTATAAACATACTGTTTTTTTCAGCCAAAGACACAGTCTCCACGTGTTACTGCTGTTTGTCAGTAGAGAAACTGAACCACCCCATAAAATAACAGACTCACTTCCATTTCCTGAATAAATATATCAATGTATCATTCGAATCAAGTCAACAAAACAGGTACTGTGAGAAACAGTAAGGCCTTATAGTCTACAGGTACTTATGAAATATATTTGTATAGTTAAGCAGAGCGCAGAGGCTCTATGCATAGCTCAGACTCTTTGAAACTGTTCTCTCTAAATTGCCGGGCTCACGCTGTGAAAATAACAAAAAACTGAGGGCTGCAGCTTGTTATCGTAGGTAAAACTGCAGAAGCGGAACATTTGGTCAGCGCTGTTACATATTTCATCTAATGAAACATTGTGATGAATTCCTCTCATCTGAGCTCACCACCGCTGTTTGTGTCTGTCCATTACAGTGACTGCAGCAGTTCAATTCCACACCACGATAAAAGTGAAATGTGTACATTATTAGGTCCAACTATGTCAGAATGCTGTTTCACTGCTGTGAATGTTAAAAGCAACAGGGAGTGTGATATGCATGTGTAAAGGGGCTTTAATGACTTTCTGTTTTTAGAGTTGCTACACCATCATTCTAACAATTTACCTATGTTAGAGACAAAATGTTGTATTTTTTTGTCTATAACATGAACTTGACAAAGACGAAACACATTCGACATTTAAAAACAAATCCTGTACCACAGAAAACAAATGACTTCTGAGTGAGGCAGCGGCCTGATGTTACATCTTCTCCTTTGAGCCTCACAACAGCACGGCGCTGGATATCACATTACAGCTGAACAAAATCCAGCAGCACCGCAGCAGATCAGTTCCTAGGTCTATAATTTGTTTGCTTGTGTGAGACAAAAGGCCAACCAATTTCATCCCCTGTGCGGTGTGCATCTAAATAATCTTTGTCATCTCTGCTGGACGTCTCCCGCAACAATAGGGCTGTGTGAAGAATTCATCTCAGGCTGAGAAGACCAGTACACTGTGAATTATGCATGCATGTCATAAGCATCTAATGGACAGGCAAGCCAATGCAGTATGTCAGGGGGAGTAAAGGTCTATATTCAGCTCTGTCAAAACAAGCCAGCTTGTTTATCTGCGCCCCCCCCAAAGAAAAAAAACGACTGGCCTTGGCATTTCTTTTTACGAAGTTTGGCACAAGTTGTGAAATAAGGGTGGTAAAACTTTCTGCCTACGGATGACTGCAAAGCTCAAGCTCAGCTCCCATTGACTGGAGGAAAATTCACAAATACGATTCAGATTTTCGGCAATATATAAGGGAGATGGGAATTCATTTTCTTTGCATGTGGAACTAGTGATTTGCACATTGGTGAGGTGCTATCAATGCTGTGGAGCACGTATTAGGAGAACATGCTTCCTATTACAGCATCATGCATTAGAGTGCAATCAGATATTTCACCGAGTGAAACATTTGGTTGTCGCGAATCACAAAGTAATGCATCTCTTCAGTTTCTAGATGTTTAATGGGAAGATAAATTGCTAAAACAGTGATAACACGATTTCAAGTGCTTTGGCCATCTAAATGTAGGTGAGCTGTTGTGCTTCTTGTCAATAATAATAATAATAATGAAATAAAAAATCATATAAAGTAGCTGTTGGCATATGATGATGACTAAATTAAACCTACTCATAATATTTAAGGACTTACTCCACAAGCATCCATTTTTGGAGAATAAATTGATTTATTCAATAACATGCACATATTCTTAAACATACATATTATTAGAATACCATGTTGGAGCGACTGTGCCTATCAAGAGACTAAAAAGCGATAAAAAATAGTCTCTTATATAAACTAATTTACAACAAAAAAAGTGTGAAAAGGAATGACTAAAAGGCATTTTAATAGAGCGGTGCTGTTGACTCTGTTCTTTGGAACAGCCTTGAAAATTCCTTGCACTGCAGAGAGGTGTGATTTAGATTTATTCAAATTTTAAACAAAGCCAGGATGCTATGAAATATTGCACAAGAGCTTAGGGATGAATCACCACAGGAAGGCAATTGTCATCATGTTTCAATTTCAGGACCCGTTGTCGATCGAGAAACATCTTATCTGCTTCATAGTTTCAGACAAATAATGAATTGCGAGTTTATCTTGTTGATATCATTTTCAAAGGAAATTGTCATTTTTCTTTGTTCAATTACAATAGCGCATGTAGCTCACCCACATGCATCAATATGTAGAGCTCAATAAAACAGAGGTTGTAAGATGACGTGTATAATTTGGTCCCCTCTGAATGATCAACACCGAAGACAATAATCCTAAACAGCGAGGGACAGTCAGATGTCAGGAACCATGCTGTGGTTATTTGACATTCATTTTGAGATTTGCTATCAAATATAATAGAGGTTCTTACAACAATTTATGAATCTCAACAGGGTGTAAGAGATGGAACTGTATAGAAAACAGGCAGTTTCCATTGGAACATTCAGTTATAATTGTGAAAAAGCGAGCTACTAATAAAAGACTTCTAATGATGGTAGGCCTCTAATGACGGGGTTTCTGTGGCTTGGCTCAGTTCATCTTTACACAAAGTTGGCTTGTGAATCACATAGACAGATGTTGCATTCTGTGACTTGCGAGGGTGTTTTTGAAGCATGACTGCCCTTTTCCAGAGGTTGCTATGGTGGATTTTCAAGATTTTCTTGTTTTGTCAACGAAACCAGCTGGTTTAAAAAAAGAAAAAAATACTGGACAACACTTTTGACATCTGACCCTGACGAAAACTGGACAAACACAGAGGAATGTAACAACAGTGAGGGATTGTCACTTTTTCACCAAACAGGGACAGCTGTAACCCTAACCTGAACCTCTGATGCTATGCTTTCATCCCCATTTCCCTTGGCAGGGCCCTAAGTCCTTTCGGCTCAAAAGCATGAATAGATTGGAGCCAAATGTTAACTGGTTGTCACACTGACCTTAACCTGAGCGAATGAAAAAAAAAGAAGTTTTTTCCATGGTAGTTTAGACACAGAAGTGAAGCATCAGTGCAATGGAAACAGATGGAGTTTAATAACCTCCACAAGGAGGAGGCTCAAGTGGGAGCAGACTTATGCAGGAAACATTTTTTTTTATCAAACATACACCTCCAAACATTAGTCTGAATAGATGACATGTTTACTTGCAACATATTTTTGTCTTAAGTGTTAATCTTGTAGCCATGCTTATGAGTATTTTTGACGTGCACTTTGTTGTCC
The DNA here is from genome assembly GCA_013363375.1 of Menidia beryllina. NCBI lineage: Eukaryota > Metazoa > Chordata > Actinopteri > Atheriniformes > Atherinopsidae > Menidia > Menidia beryllina. The sequence continues at coordinate 11,867,070 of JABUIW010000028.1, forward strand.
TCATTTCCTGCCTTAACCTGCCATGATATACTGAGCTTCAAAACTTTTGTTTCCAAAGCATTCTGCTTTGTGGTACATGACATGTTTCTTTTCTTTTCAAAAAGATGCTTTTACCATTTAATGAATAAATAAAAGGTGTGTGATCTACGCAGCAAAGAGAAAATGCCATCTGAGGAAGTGATACAGGGAGAAAAGCACAGAAAACAAATGCGATGTGGTGACATATTCCAGATATAGTCTGTGTAATTACTTGAAATACTATCTATATCTATAATATCTATCGATAGATAGATAGATAGATAGATAGATAGATAGATAGATAGATAGAT
>JABUIW010000028.1:11875512-11895350 GCA_013363375.1 Menidia beryllina
TTGATTGATTGATTGATTGATTGATTGATTGATTGATTGATTTACTGGCCTCCTGTGATTATCGAAAAATGACCTGTATCACCTCAAAGGCTGGACGAGTCAAAATACATTAACACCAGGCTTATATTCCCCTAACGGAACTGAGGGCTTTCTTTGTAATGGGCAATAGGAAAGAGTTATGGATATGAGACATCACAAGGATGAGCCTCGCTATTAAGTGTGCAGTAGCTTATGTCTTTCTTTCTCCTTCCCAAAGTTACACAGCATTGGTGCAAAATAGATAAAGGTTGCCCTGAAGCAATTAAGGCATTGGTGATATTTGTGGTGTACATAAAAGCCAGAGTGGTGTGACAGAGTAAACAGGCACTTTGTCTTAACCTCGCTGTGAGTGGCTGTAATCTGAAAGTCTCTCCATGGAGTAGCAAAAACCAAGAGGCCTTAGCTCAAAGCATTTCTTTAAACTGCATAAGAAGGATTTTATTATTAAGTTATTGTATTACAAGGAAATTGCAATTTTCTCAAGTGCTTAATTCATTATTTTTTGTCAATATAAACAGAAAGCCCTGGAAGGAAAATTAGATTGATTCACTTGAGACAATGCAGCTATATATATTATTTAGCATAACAGTCTTAAACACAGTGGTTCAATCAAAAGGTAATATTCCTGAGAGCTATTTCCTATATTTGTCCTTCAATTTCTAGCTTTGCTAAGCAGTTAAATTTAATTAAAGCAAGCCCTTTAACATTAACCTCATACCACTCTGCATACCATCAGTGCCCAGCAACCCCATTATAAGACTATCTTGTTATACATGCATTGGAAATGAGCTGACGGAGGTATCTCCCCTGCAAGATTACATTAACTAATGTACCTCTGCCTTGGTCATAGCTGGTTTGTTTTCTCCTACCTCAGATCTTTTAAGACTTTATCCCTGGAAGATTATTTTAAAATTTTGGATAATGTAGTTTAGCCTGTGAGATGGATTTGAACTCTGTCATATCTGTAAAAGCATGGGTTACAGATTGATTTCAAAACCTTTATTCCTTGACTGATTGTAGTTTGGATGAAGTTTCCTAAGAATGTCCTATAATTCTGCAAGCTAGATGAAACAATGTGCACGTTTGAAATGCACAATACTCGTACTAAAGCTGAAAGGCTGCAAATAAATATTCTCTCCTCGATCCAGATATCTCAACCAATACCTTCAGAATTAACAATTAGATTACATGTTTAATTTCTCAAACATGCTGTCTGGCTAGTGGAGGTGAGAGATGACTAAATCTGTGGCACCCCCACTGTGGTGAAGATGGATATACCAGAGGTTGGATGTGGAAAAGCTGCTGAGGCTGTTGAACAATTAATCACATATCAAATGAGAACTATGGTCCCCCTCTAAATCACCACATGTGCCAGCTGGTGCACATTACCACCTACTGGTACATTTTCTGCTAAAAATAAAGATGTTATCGAACAGAAAGTGCGTTGTTTGCAAAGACCTTATTTTACGTCATACAGGGAGAGATATTGTAGAAACACATCTGTAAACGAACATGGCTGTCCAAAGCCACCATGTTTTACATTTGCCAAAACATCAGCCAAAGACCATATGTAGCCACTAACTATAAAAAGCTAATACTGTATAACCAGAATGATGTTTTCGCTGGAAGAAAAAGCTGTCTTTTGTTTCCTCTCAGCAGATCAGCTTAGTATCGATCAGTCCTTCATCTGATTTCTAATAAAACAAGATGTCTATCTTTTTTTATGGTGTCACCACCACTACCAAAAAAAGCATATAGTACAAAGCTACCAATATTCAGTCCTTTTCGGCATTTAATCCACTTCTGCAATGTCCCAAGGGTGGTCTGGATCACCATCTGCCTTGTCTTCTAATGACCCTCCAGGTTATACATACTGCTAATGAGCTGATGGATCAGTGCATCGATCTAGGTGCTGCAGTCTAGGAACGCCCAATTACCCAAAGTAAACAGTGCAAAAACAAGCTCTGAGCGCAGCCAAAAGAGCAAAATACAATGGAGATCAGGGAGGACATGTAAATAATGGGGAAAATGGTGGAGAGAAGAACCTGCTATGCAATGCAAATTATATCATGTCACAGTGTGATTCTGCTCTTCGCAGTTTCTCACCATGACTATCAAGTAGGATACAATAAGAAACAAGTCGATGGAATACCTTTCTGCAAGTAAAGCAGACAAAACCAAACAAATACCTCAGAGACAATTCCATAACAGGTCTATGCAATGTAAAACTGGTACCTGTGGCTCTCTCGCAGGGCTTCCTTCCCCTTCCTCCATGAAATAACACCCCGAGGAGACATCCTGGGTTTGCATTCAATAAGAACATCACCACCCTGTCGGGCTAAAGTTTGGGACTTCAACAAATTCTGAGAGAAGTCCGGTGCAATGGCTAATGGGAATAGACAAAGAAGAGGGATGTCATTATTACAAGGGATTCAGAAGAAGAAAAAGAAGAAAGGTCAATTTTGCTGAGAAAAAGATGGATGATCAAAGAGACGAGAGCTGGTGAAGGGGCTTCCTAAAAAACACTCTCCATCAAGCAGCTTCAACAATCACATCCTGTTCTTTCTAAAGCAATATGTTTTTGTTTCCACGCATACAAACAGACTCATACATACAACTGAACAAAGATGCTCCATCATTTCTAAATTGTTTTGCTTTAAAAAAAAAAAAAAAGGTTTTACAATTCCATGAACTAGGACATTATGCTTTAAGATTTGTGCTCCAGGGCTCGAATGCAAAAACAACAATATGTAAAACGAGTGCAAAGCGTTGTTGTTGCTGCTTTAGGCCTTAATTACTAATGCACCGACGTCTGGTTTTGTTTTGTATGTGCACTGACTCGGCAAAAAGCATTTCAAAATGAATACACAGTCTGGTCCCTGTGCCACGGCTTAGCATCTTTCAACATATGTCAACATGCGCATTCACATACACAACAACAGACAAGGCCACACACAGGTGCTCGTGCCTATGTTGCACCTGCATGTGTTTCTTGAAACTACATTTGAAAGCTAGTGCCTTGCCTGAAAGAATTGCAGACAATATTTCAAACTTTTTATGAACTCTCATCTTAAAGTAAGATTTTTAAGGAGTCATACTTTCAATAAAATCTGCTGCTTATTATGTATTTTGTGGGAGTGTAGCGAGGCACCATAACTTTTTAATAGAGATTTCAATCTGTGAAGAAGCAAAGAAATGAACATGCTGAATGAACAGAGTGGGGACGTTGGGAAAGAGCACTGGAGCTAGAGTTTGAGTGGCTGTTATTGAACTGGATGGGTGCTAATTTGATTCCCAGTTTCCACATTCTACTTGATGAAGTATCACTCACCATTGTATTATACCTTGAATTGCTCTCTCAATGTGTTATTCATTTGTATGTAGTTTTTTACTTAAAACATCTCCTATGTTTTCACAGCTTTCATTCTTCACATTTTACATGACTACAAGATGTATTTAATTATTTTTTTAGGTATTTTGTTTTCCTTGGCCCATGTCATTAAAGCAACACTACAGAGGTTTGTGATCTTTAAAGCTGTGTCCTTCTGGGGTCAATTGACATTTGACACATTTCCTGGGTCTGAAACTGATCTGGATGACCAGAGGCAGCAATATCACAGTTCATGATTTTGGTTTACAACTTCCCTCCACCATTTTCCTGTTAGCTCATTTTTTGTAGTTTTTTATGGTCTCTCTGAAATTGAAATAAAAACCCTGTGCGTTCCTTTACATGTGCAAAACTTGCACTGAGAAAACACAATAAAGCAGATTGCCGCATCAAATAAAATGAGGACTGAATATAAGGACTTTCCAACTGAGATATCTCCAAATGAGATGTCATGGAAGAATCCACCATGAATGATCAGGCAAAGATCCTTTGGGACTTCCAGGAACAGAAAGACAAGCTGGTGATGGCTAACCAACCAGACCTAGTAGCGAGAGTGTAAGAGATACTGTGAAGCCATGCAAGTAACTTCATTGACTGCATTATCAAAGCATTATGTGTTGGCTCTTACCAATGACTCGAAGCTCTGCGTTGGTGAAGATTCTTCCGTGCTTGTTCTCTGCCATGCACTGATACATTCCTATGTCAGCCAAATTCAAGCTGCTTATCGTCATCACCCCATTATTCACCTGAACTCTGTCCTGCTAAATATACACACAGAAAGAGAAAAGTGCTTTCAATATTAATGACTCAGAATCAAAGCTGGTGCAAGATGTTAACTACAAGCAGCAGAAGGTTTCTTGGTTGATTACTATGTGATGAAAGCACTGTTACAAAAATACATTTCTGTCATGCAAATTTGTAGCCTGACATCTTAGGAAACAACCTCATGTTTCTTAAACACACTTTTCTCATTTAGCTGAATTTACACCAGCTCCTCTATCTGTCGATTCCCTATGTTTTTCTCATTGCCCGTTCCATAAAAGAGAGTCTTTTGGTCTGGCGTTAATACGTCTTTAGAAGGAAAAAAAAAGTATTGACTGTGGGAGACTCTTAGAGTCTCTGTTAAATGAAGTCCTCACAACTTCCGTAACAATAAGCCTGCTTCTAGGTTACAGATAATCTTGAGCAGGACTGATCACTTATATATGTCCAGTTAAAGTGTCGTTCTTCCTTTGCAGATCAGACAAGTATCACTGGGGTACACTATTGAATAATAATACCACTCAATTAGCTAAATAGGACAAATGTATTTGACATTAATGACCATTTCCACCACAAACAGCACATACATTTGTTAAGTTTTAGACAAAAGGGAACAGTTCGATTTATATGAAGCCATATCAGGCAAAATGCACATTTACCTACAAGTTTTTTTTTGCTGTTGAAACCATCAAGCAATGTTACTATTATTATTTCAGACCACTGTCTGCTTTTTCTTCTTTCTTGACCTTTAACCTTCTTTGGAGCAGCATTCAAGTTAATTTCTGTTTTAAAACTAAGCAAGCACACAACACTACCTTAGAAATGTTGAGGATTAAGTCTTTTTTTTATTTTCTGGAACTTTTTTTTTTACAGTATCACATAGTTGTACAAGATATCATGAGTTGGACAAATGTGAAATAGATAATTAGGTCTGTACGTGGACTTTTTAAGATCTCCAATACCAAGTGTGCTCACTCTGATGTATAACCTGAATTAATTCAAGCTTTACCCACATTTTAGTCTCCATTGGGGACTTTATAATTGAAACCCTCTTTAATTTCTGGGGTCATAATAGGTCCAGAATGGCTGGATGTCACCACCTTCTGCTTAACATAGCACTGAAATTTGATCAAACATTGGCTGATGTAAAACCTGTGGGATATTAGTCAAAAAGAAACTATGGACCACGGGTTACTTTATCCTCCAGTGAACATCACAGATCTAGGTGGCAGATGAAGAAAACCCATATGATACTGCATGTGGTACTCTTTGTTTAGACAAAAGTACACTGAATTTCAAAAACCCAGACACAAAGCATGCTGAAAAAAAACTTCAACAAAGTTTTTATCTTACTGGTACTCCTCTGACCTTCAGAAGGTTTGGCACTGCTTACTGCTCCCTTTTTATATGTCAATTTAAGTGTGGCAGCGCTCATTGTTCTTGCCCTTGATCTTTCCATTGAGTATACCTGGGCCTTTTAATGTCACTGACAAAGTAGTCCAGGGGGTCCTGCCGCCAGTCTGTCTGCCGTCTAGAATCATTACAGCACTGCCACTTGAAAAGACAAGAACTATCCCTTAACATCAGTCAGTGACACGGCTGAGGATCTTCAAATACATATCCCTCTGAGGCCAGCTCAAGCATGCATCAGATGAACACATGACTTGCGCTATAGTCTCTGCCAGAAGGGGTTCTGGGTGACAATAGATGCAGTAGTTTTCAAGAACACAGCAGTTTTTTTCATGAGGCTACTGTGTGGCCACAGCCTATATTTAGGAAAATAATTTTAATACTAAAAGAAAAGAAAGAATAGCGAGGAAGAAAGACCGAAGACTCAGTCTCTTTGAATAGATGAAAGATGGTCCTTTTTAGGTTAGAAGGGCCCAGAGGGATGAAGTAGATGAATAGAAAGGGTGGGTTCCCCGCTTTGCCATTGTACACCCACTGTCAAGGTAAAACACCGTAAGACTCAGTGCTAGGCCCATTTTTTTGTACGTGAGACATTTGGCGGTATTCATCTCTTTTTCACCATCTTTACTCTTAATGATTCCAATCTGGTAGCAGTGCTGCATCAAGTTAAGGTTTTAAAAGATACATCATGAGCGTGCTGCTTTCAGTTTTAATGCTGAATATGTAGTGGTGCTATTGCAGAAGCCAGACTGGATAAAGATCACTCAAACTGCACCAGAAGGAAGTCTGCCAGTTGAAAGGTAGGACAACACACACTCTCATGTACATAACTAAATATGGGAGCGGGAGCTGTATTGGAAAATGTGAGCACGAGTGGATCCTCGTTTTGCTGGGGTGACATTTTGAAGTGACAGCCCTCCTCTGTGCCATTTAAATCCAACGGAGGGGGCAAAAATGAGGTGGCGACGGAGGAGAACGTGTGGAGAAAAAAGCTTCAGAGAGAGCTAAAGAAAGAGTAAGAGAGCATGAGAGATGCTACGATAAGGAAACTGGGAGGGGGAAAAGAGGACTGATCCATTCTAATGAGCAATAACAAATGGCCCCCTTGGCCTTCCTCTCCTCCTCCCTTTCTCTCTACATCGCTGACCTTTGGGTTTGGAAATTGATTTACTGTTGCCGCGGTTGATGGTGGCATTTTGAAAATGGTAACACCCCACCTCATTAATATAGCCACATGCACAGAGAAATATGTGACCTTGGCCACCTGCCAAAGGTATTTTTACAATGTTATTTACAAATCAATACTGGATCTGGTTGGGTGATTCGTGCTTTAGGATCTGTGGCAAAAAAATAAACTGACCATTACTATCCTCTCAAAATTGACTTTCAAGCTTGTGTGGAGTTTGTTTGTTTAGAGACAGAGACACATGATTAAAACAAAATAGAAAACTACTCATAGTGTAAAACTCAAATCTTCTTCAGTACAATTTCAATGCTTCAATTTTGGGTAATATTTTTCCATTCAAATATATAACCAATTTCAATTCTCTGCTTTTTAGCTCATAATTCAAAGTCTGAGTGCAATTCACTTTTGTTCCTTTTAGGCAGAGAGCACACTAACTCTGGTAGAACAATAACACAAAACAAAGCTAATTGTATACATTTAAAATGCACTTTGGATGATAAGATGTTTTTCTATCTACTCAAACAGAAAAATACTTAATGACAAATTTGGGAGCAGGCAATAGGGGAGATGAGAGCTAAATTGTTGACAAAATCCCTGGTTGACGACAGGCAGAAAATGGCATCACTTTGGCTTCCATGCAAAACACATGAAAACGCCCTCCTCCAGAAAATTCAAACACATATTTGATGCCAAATTGAGTTTCGAGCAAATACAGCCATTTCAAAGTGACATGTTTGTGCCAAGTTCAGGCATGTGAGCTGGAAGTGTCACCAGATTTTGAGCTAAATAAATCCAACAAATATCTTTGGAGTAAAATAGATTTTATCTTTAACGTGAAATGAAATTGATCTCTATTCATTAAACTATGTCATTTTAACAAAAGAATGATTAAAAAAAGAGTTTCAGTAAATCTCATATTAAAGCTGAAGTCATCACTCTCACTTGTCCCCATTTACTCAAAAATAAGTTATCGACAAGAGGACAAATCAATATTTGTATTTATTAATAACAGAAGACAGGCGACAGTGATTTCTTAAAAGATGTATTTTGAAATAATTTAAAAGATCAATATGGAAAGATGTCAGTGACCTTTAGTATAAGTGTGAAGTTAAGTAATGGAGCAGAGGTAGAGTGAAAGCCTAAGAATGGAATTTTGTCGGCATATGAGTCATACTACCATAACATAACCGAATCATCTAGTGTATACTGACATAAGAATAATTAAGATTATTCTCCTTGAATAACCTTAATTGTTGGTCAATACAACTTAAAGCATAGGTGAACTCCTGATTAATTATCTAACATTTCTATTACCCCACATATATATTTTCATGGCAGGCCAAGAACTACAAAGGGTTTGGTGTGTTTAATTGAGAGAGAGTTCACAACTCTCTTACCTCCATGGGGTCCAGAGGCTCTCCATTCTTCAGCCAGCGGTATGAGGGTTTGGGCTTTCCGTTGGCTTTGCAGTCCCACACCAGAGTTTCATCAATGGTTTTCTGAACATCCTGAGGCTTCTCGATCAACTGCGGTGCAGCTGTGAGGTCAGAAAATCAAGTACTGTAAATTAAACACTTAAACACTCAAGCAATGCTTGAGCAACATCTGGAAGCAGCAGTTTTAGAATAAATCAATAAACCAACAAAGCAGGCAATTAGTTCATTACAGAAGCATCCAAGGACACAAATCATAAACTGACCTCTACTCGGAGAAAATAAAAATAACTAAATAAAAATAACTAAATGATATTACTGTTGGAATAAATCAATTGTGAATTCCTTAGACCAAAACCAAACAACACAATCCTGGATATGTAACAACCAGTTTGACATTTATGTATTGATGAAGATCTAAAGCATGGATAAAGTTTACTGATCATCCAGCGATGTGTCAATGGCTAACACTAATTGTATGTATATATATAAATTTATACATGTACATAATGTAACATATATATATATATATATATATATATATATATATATATATATATATATATATAGCCTAATTCACATAACCATCTGATTATCTGCCTGCAAATGGCAGTAAAAGCGAATTAGACGGTCTTTCTTCTTGGATAGCTGTGTTTTTCGGACAGTTTAAGCTCTCTTGAAAATTAAGGAATTTCTCTCAGTCTGTCTATATGTCACTCGACCTGTTAATAGCCATTTATCAGATCTACCAGGAATTTGCCACATGTCTTGTTAAGGAGCTCAGAAAGTGCAATATGGGGTTTGAGGTGATTCATTTTTTTCGGGCCTATTATTTGATGGGCTCAGCTGGCCTTTGGCTGAATGTAGAATGCATGTACCTTAAAAAGCCCCTGTTGCTTAGCATCTGTGAGATCATGGACAATTCACTATTCAGAGTACTGTGCAATCTCATGATTGGATTTTGTTCTCATAGAATACGTTGCAGTCCCTTGCACATTCTCTGATCTCAGAATAGAGTGCAATTTAGTTTAGAAATAAAAAGTTGAAGGCAAATATCAAACAAGCAGAAGTTAACCATGATATTTTATTTTCACTGAAGATGTGGGAGCTTTGAAACCATCTCCTCCGAGTTTTAATTTTTCAGAATGATGATCCTCTTAAATCAGAAGTATCTTATGGCAGGATGTGTTTTTGTCCATATTTCTTTTCTTTCTGTTTCTTTTAGAAAAATTGTCTTCGTAATTACCAGCCTCATTAAACTGTGCTGCACATTTTCTCCCCCTAAAACCTTTCTACTCATCAGCAACTGATTAATTAAAGTATTAAAGTAAGATTAAAATTGTAAATGAAAAGGCAGTTTTGAAAAGCCATTGAATTACAAATAACACCGGTGCATAACAGAAATGAAGACGTACCATCCACTCAAAGTCACACTAATTCTAATTCCATTTAGATGCAGTAACCAACAAGACCAGAATGTAATTTAACCACTTTGAACAATTCCTTAATCCCCTTGGACTGCAGATGGACAATCAAGAGAGAAATTAAAGCAATGGATCAACAACTCACCCTCTACTGTTGCTTTGCACGTACTATTTGATTCTTACAAAGACCACATGCTCATATTGATTCTCTGATTCTCCTATAGACTTGATGGATGTCCCACCAGCTCCTATCTGTGGGACTTTAAAATTAGATTACAGATTTTTATCACCTGGCAGCCAGTCAGTCTGTGAGGCTGTGAGATGAGACAAGACTTAAATCTTTCAAGGAGAAACACGACTTCCGCACAGCACTAGTAGAGAAGCTTGGCCGAGGCCACATGACAAAGCATCAAGACAGTGGCGGTGGCACAAATAGCTGAAAATAATTTCCTTACTTAGAAAATTAACATCATTCTACCACTTAAACTTCTTTTAAGCCTTTTACATTGACAGCAACCAGCCTTCTGATGTTATATTGCTGCAAGGAAAACAGGTTTAATCCCCAGCCTATCTACATTTACTGAGTGTATTTCATCTCACTTCCAGGTGCTGCAACAACCCATATTATCATATCAAAGGCATCCCCCCTCACAGGAAAGAATACTCTGAATTTGATTTCAGTCAAGAACGTCCCCAAAGGGTCTTATGGTGAGACATCATCAATGCATAAAGTGAAACATAATGGAGAGGGAAACTATAACAGTCTGTCATCAGGGGACATTAGAAGCTCTCTTGGAATATGGGTCATAAGTCCATTGTTAGTGATGAAAAAAAAAACCTCTCACTGAGAGGTGATGCAAATCTATACAGGTTCTGACCCTAAAATAAAGGCTGTGAGCAACAAAAATAGAACAGAAAATTACTATGAATCTCCTGAGAACAGGTTAATTTATCATCCCTTGCCACTATACCATGCAGTTATATGCAGACACTATTAAAAGTCTCTGCTTGTATTATGAAAATAAAACAGTTTGTTAAAATTGAACGAAAGTTACAGTCTTACCCAGAAGATATTGAACCATGATTCAGAGTAGTGAAAGTTTGAAGGGGTTTAAATAAGAATGTGAACCAAGGGACAGAGGGTTGTCTAAAAGTCATGATGTGCATGATGTGTTAGGAAAAAACTGACAGATTGAAAGCAGAGGATTTTTGTTTTAAACAAGACAGGCTGTGTTTCAAATCAAAGTTTCAAATCAAAGCCAGGAACTCTAACCTCCAATAGTACTCACCATAAAAAGAAAGCTTTCCTTTTACCGAGTTTCTTCCTCTGCTGTTTTCAGCCACACATTCGTATATCCCTGCATCCTCTTGTTGGAAATAAGGGATCTCTAAAACGCCACTGCCTTTATTTACGTCCACTTTCCTGCCAAAAGCGGGACCATCCATTCTTTTCCAGCTGATTTTTGGGACTGGGCTGAGGGCAAGGAAATACAACACACAGGGAGGGCATGAGATGAAAAATAAAGCTGATGATTCTTTTATCGTTGGCCAGCTAAAGAAAAAAAAACTATGGGATTCCAGTTAAAGGGATTAAGAATGTTCATCTTAACTTAATTTCACACTTTAACCATTGAGTGTTAAATCTCTCTTTGCTTTTAAATGTGAAAAAAACAAAATAACTTATTGTGCTTTCAATTAGAGTTCAACTGCCCCCATACACTATTGTGCAGCTGAGTTACACCAGTATAAAAACAACGCTTTATGTGGTTATTGTTATGAAATAATAGCAAGTAGTGGGACCTACTTTCCAAGAGCAAAACACTCCAGTTTGACAGTTGAACTCTTAGCAACAGGGACAACTTCAGGAAACTGCACCTCAATCTTTGGCTCGTATTCTCCCATCACACCTGGAGTCACAAAGAAAAACATAAAATTGATGCTACGAGTTTTAAATATACATCCTTTAAGCTCAGCGATTAAAAAAGGTTACAAAGTGCATGAATGAAAACATATAGTGGTGTATAGCATGTCTCTATTAGATGAAAAAAAAAGTCTCAGTTCGGTTGGATCTTTCTGTGCTCTGGGCTTTGGGGAAAATCTTTCATTTGAATGTTTCTGTTTACAGCTTGGGTTGTGATTTACTGTTTAATTATGCTCCATAAAATGAGAATCCAGAACCTAGCAAGACAACTGCAAAAATGCCATTACTGCGTACTGCGGTCATAAAATGAGGTGCAGATGGTTAAATTTGCTGGCAACAGTTTGGAAAATAAAGCTTGTCATTTTTCCAGGCAGTGGCTAATTAAAGTCCCCGCACCTGTGATTTCACAGTTCCACTGTTTCAAGTTCCGCTTTAAAAACAAAGCTTCACAGTGTATGTATCAGGAGACACGATCGTACCGTCAAGCCGCAGGACTAAAGGCGTTTGCGGTCCTTGAACACTGCTTTTGGTGACCGTGTTGGTGACCACACAGGTATAATTGCCCACATCAGAAGGCTCCACTTTTGCGATGTAGAGGTTGCCTGTCTTCTGGGACACAAATCGGCGTGTGTCCTGGATGACAAAAGATGGGTACTCATTGAAGATCCATGTGAAGGTAAGTTCTGTGAACAAAGAGAATGGATGTGGGCAACAGGTAGAGACACATGCTGTATTTATAAATTACCTCAATGCATTTACAGATAATGTGGGCTCGGCGTCTCATCACTTTATTGTGAGAGGATGCCCTGAGGGATAAAGTAATTAGCGGATTGGACTGAGTGCCAGCCTTCCATGATTAAAAACATAATTTATAATAGAAGAGCAATTACTCGTGCTAACTGCAGGATAAATGCCCTTAATGTGGCTCAAAGTTTCATCCACCATGCTGAATTGATGACACTGAGAGTTTGAAAAAATGACTTTTTTTGAAAAGTAGATATACACAGCATCAATGTTAGGTCTTTTCTCCCATGGGTTGCTCGACTTGTGAGTTTTTTTTTTTAGAAAAGGAAGTATAAGGTCTTTGCTGCATGAATACGATCATTTAGACTAACAAACCATGACTCAATGGATACTTCATTTAACTATATAACATAGTAAACTAACAGTTCACTATGGTAAATATAGCTGATACTGTAATGATATGATGTTACGAGCATCATCTTTGAAAATGATTTGCATATTTGTAGTTTAACATGTCAAGATTGTAGAACAATAGCTCTAAATGACCTCTCATAACATAAATGAATGTTTTTCATTACAAGGCAATGACAACCTTATTCTCAAATGTTTGAGTTTACTGTGTTTATTCTGAATGTCGTTACTTCTTGAAGATGATCATTTATTCAGATTTAATTTCGGAAGCGGCACATGCACAGATAAAGAAAAGCCAATTAATCTGTTTTAAGTTGCCTTGTGGAGGAACTTACATCAAATATTTAACAGTAATTCTTGCGATAAAGCAAAACTATTTAATACCCTATAATAGGAGTGTTTTACAGATAAGTTTAATCACTTTGTTTTCATCTCGTCTGCTATTCATCATCCGTGATAATGAGCTGCAGTGAAAGACTCCCAGTGTTACCAACCACATGGAGCACAGTTAAAGACGCTGCACTATCAACCAGCAGCATAATAAAAAGGAATGATGGTGTTGTGACATATTGACACAAGGATAGATTGCTCTGGACCATATTGCATCCCTGTCCCAAAAGCAATCTTGGCCGTTGGAAAAACTTGTCTAAACGATGACTCTGCACTACAGAGCAGGGAATAATTGACATGTGAGTCCGACACTCATCTACTGACTAAGATTTCTTCACATTTGCTCTTTGAGAGGGAAGGGAATATCTGGGCTTTGGCATATCATCGAAACCTTTAAATCACAAAGTTAATCTTGTCACACTTTTGGTTATTTAATTCATTTTGCTCTATTCATCTGCTGTGCCTGCTTTAACTCTCTAAGACTTCCACCTGCTTGCTGTGCCCCTCCCCACCTGCTCCCACTCTGCTCCCACTCTGCTCATTAGTCCCTTAATATACTACCATTCCACCAGTTACACTCTGCCAGGCTGTCACTTTCATGTTCATGTCAGTAGGCTACACTTTAGCCTCCTTCTGGTGTAATGTCCTATCTGCTTGTTTTTAAAAAATTTTTTTAACCATCTGTATGGTTTTCAGACTCAAGCTAAACTTTTATTCCCTGACTATTAAAATCACAACCATGTCACCTGGGGAGGTGTGTGAAAATATACTCCTTTTTGATCAAGCACAAAGCAAGTGCATTCTGATACCTAAACTAGATGTTATAAGGATCCAAGGTGATATTTGAAATTGAACCAGAATGTTTCTCAAACCTCTTGGTTTTGATTTTGTTTGGCATTCAGCAGAGTATGTTCAATTTATAAAAGAAAGAAGGGAAAAGTAGTTTTAGTTGGACATTTTGCTCAACGAGCCAGTAACCCCTGATATCAGCAAAGAAAAAGCCCTTATGGAAATCATGACATTCTGGCACCAGACAGCCAGGCACTTTCTGTAAGCGTTTCATTATTTTTACACAACCCCTTAACCCAAAATATGCAATATCCGCACAGTAAATACTTTTTGGACATAGTGTTATTGCAACCAAAGACAGTTAGGAGACACCTGCTCCAAAAGCAATAATGCCCAAAGACGTGTGGGATGAACTACATTTCAACATTAAAACTTATAAAAATGCTATCATACAGTACAATAAAGGGAACTCTAAACTGCATGCATATTTCCTTTTTAAATGATATGCTAATTAAATTCATTCATCCATCCATTTTCTATACCGCATATTCCCAGCTGCCATTTGCAGAAGGGCGGGGTTCACCCTTGACAAGTGGCCAGTCCATCAAAGGGCCATTCAGATACCACTGAGACTTTTACTGCAGACTATTTACAACATTAGGAAATCATCTAAAAAACATTTATACAGTTGAAGAAAACCAGACACTGAGGTGAAGAAATAACGGTTTCAAAAGAACAATTATGTCATGGCTACATTTCTAGATATTGTTGGGGGGCCACTCCCAGCGGCAGGCCCACCTATTACTATCTGAAATACTTATTATTACTACTAATACTTTTAATAAAAGTCCGGGCGTTTCCAAATAAACGGCGAAAAAGTGGCGAAATTTGGGCCATAGGAATGAATGGGGGAGCCGGCAAACGGGCCCAAAAAATACGAGAGACTTCGTTCGAACATTGAACGGATCCTCTCGCACCGTTTGCCCCCAGTCGCTGTTGACATTTTAGTGAAATTCAGAAAATCCCAGAATCTGCCCCTCACTCTAGCTGCGCTCTTTAAAGCCTCTGAGAGCTCTGTGAACGCGTTCAATGATAAAAAGTCAAACTCCGGCCTCTCGGAACCAAACCGTAGGGCCAAACCCAGGAAGCCTGCCCCGGGTTCCTGGACGGGCAGCAGGTTGTCCCCCCTCAAACTTTCTTTGGAAATGTTCTAGTTACACTAAAGATTTCTTTAATTTGATAATCCGTCAAATCTACTTTTCTCTCAAAATTACATGCCCTGCTCCTCCGCTGCCCACTTCTTACCTTCTGAGCTTATAAACTGTGTAGTTTAAGCATTATGAAGAGTGTCCCTAAATCCGATGTCTAATGTTAATACTCTGTCAGATAGTTACCTTTCTGAATATAATTAGTTTTTTTAGGTAAATTTAGACACTTAGTAAGGAAGTTGCATTTCGTTTTCAGTGATTGTGTATCCCTGCCTCTGTTTATCTAAATAATTTCCTGAATTGGTCAGTATGACCAACAAAGGGATTAGATGGAATATTTTCTACTCCCCCTTGATAACATTTCCAGCCTCTATCATACATTGTTATGCATATTTTATGCTTGTTTTTGAAACAAAAGGTTCAGAGCACGGCTAAATGGAACAAGAAAAAATAAGAGGTTACTAATTAGCTTTTTAAAGATTTATGCTGAGAAACAGGAAAAAGGAAGTGAAAAGCACTGATAGTCTTATTTGATTGACTTAAGAGCCTTCTGTGGACGGGTGGTAATTGAATAATGCAATCATGAGCGACAGTGAGTGGCACATTTTCATTGTGGTTCCATTTAGTCCTCGTGTAATGAACAGGCAGCATCAATTTTCACTTAATGATCTGATAGGAGGGAAGAGAAATGGAACATGACAGACCAAGGACGTAGTGAATCAAGAGAGGGTTTAAGTACATGTGAGTGTCAAAGAGAAGCATGTGCACTGCTTGTGTCAAGAGTATACTTGCAAGTCTGTTTCCCGGATAGCGAAAGCCATTAACCAGGACTTGCAGTCTGCATTCATAACATACAAGTTCACTCTATGAAATGGCCTGGGTCACGCACATCGGAAAAACCCCTGCAAGCTATATCTGCAGTTAGGAGCCGGTAAGCATGTTCTGCCTTGGACACTGGGTGATGAAAACAAATGATTTCAGCCTTGAGTAAATCTGAAAGGCCCTTTTCCATTAGTGGAACCAGGTCAGATGCATTAGGTCCCGAACTGACCACAGTCATTCAGACGGTTTCAAAGAAAAATGTGACAGAGCACACCATCTAATGCAAAAACAGAAAAGATGAAGACAAAGGTCACAGGCCTGGTTTTGCTTGGAAACTGAACAATATTTTCATCAGTATTTAAGTGCAACTTCAAAGTACCTCTGAGTTTTAGAGCATCCTGCCAGCAGAATCTACTTCCTGCGTGGGGTCATGTGGGTTCTCAGGCCTTGTTACGGTGAAATGATGGCTTACTGAATCATGCATGGGATGTTAGAAGCTTTTAATGGGAAAATGAAGCATATCCTGTCAAGGTCTTTATTGTGCTGATTTTGACTTATGTCCTGTCAGGCTTTATAGCAACATACTACACCCTCTCTAACATTGAAAGTCAATTTGAATGACTACCAGCCACATTTAGACGGAATATGTCAATACTATGGCTTGCGATAAGGCTAATCTTGTAAATTTAAAGAAATAAAAAGAAAAGCATTAGTCTGACATCTTTTATCAACCTGGACATATTCTGTAGCAACTCTGTAGCAGTCCTAAAAGAAAAAAATAGATCCTTCATAGCACAGGGCAAGAACAGATATTGAACAGATGCATTCCTTTACAGCAAATACAATGAAATAACCCTAAAAGCATTTCTTTAGTCTAATGAATAAAATGACTGTAGACAAAAGTATGAATATTGTTTTTTTAGAACCCTTTATTTGACATTATCACCTAAGTGGACTCTGTTGACTGTGCCACCTGTTCTAACATTTTTTCAGAAAACATGTATGTCCATGGGATCAATTTTCACTTCAACAGTGCTCTGCGCCATTATTTTCTGTTTCTAGGTGTCTCTCATCTGTCAAGCTCATTTCAAAGGTTGGGCGGGCACTAATTGTCATTTGTTTGTACTCTTAAGTATTTATAACAATCTTTATTATCATTTTGAAATTATCAGGAAAGCTGTTCGATCTCAAGCAAAGCCTGTAAGATGGCTCCTGAGGTTAAATCAAGGAGCTTTTATTTATTTTGAGCAAAAAGGGTTCCATATATAGTACAGATTGCACATTGCACTCACAAGACATTGTCTTCCTCACAAGTAGCCAGCAGGTGTCAATAAAAGAGATACATTCACGAGAGATAATCACAAGTCCTTGTGCTACCAAGAGTTTGAGAAATGTTTCTGAACTGTTGTTAAACGCCTGATTCCCAATAAAAGTGATAATAATACTGGAATGTTGGTACAGCACTTAACAGGTCTACAGGTACAACAGTACCGTCTGTGTAGTTATAAGAATTTTATAAGCTGCTGAAGACTTTGGCTGAGACTCCATGTGACAGATGTAGGCCAGCTGCACTGTAAGTAACAGTCCTTCAAATGATCCAGTACAAAATAAACACACGTTCAAAGGGAATCTAGAAACAAGTGTTGGTAATAGTTAACAGAAAAGATTAATATGAACTGTTAAAGATAATCATTTTATCAGTCAATCAATATATAATTATGAAATGGAACTACTTATTTATTTTGCAAGACACCAACAAAATGAACCCCAATTAGTAAATCAGGTGGTGATGGAAAGAAGCAAAAACATTAAATTATTTGCCAAATAGTAACAAAAAAAATCACTCTTACAACAGACACATCTCGGTTGTTTTTCTCTGATGAATTATGAATGATTGAACTAAATTGATGCAGCTGTATTTTATGAAACAGGCTAATTTTGAACGGCGTCTGTACAACCGTTCTCACACAGAAACCCAACACTCCTGAGAATTCTGACGTTAGCATAAGTACTGTACATCTTATAAGAGGATAGATCACTGAAGTTCACAGCACAAGGCTGGTGTGGTTAACCCACTCTTTTTACTCAAAGTAAGATGTATTCTTATGTATTGAATACCACCATAATACAGGTGTACTTATTAGGCTTGCATGTCATTATTAGACCAAACAGACTTGTTTTCTCAGAAAAAGGAACAGCATGGTTTCAAGCAGTGACTTCAGCCGAGTCAGTCAATATTTTTCCAGGTAAAAGCAAGGTAGTAGTTTGTGCTCTGCATATAATCCAACAAACACTGTCTCATTTGGTACTCCTCATGCACTGGGGCTTCACCAAGAAGTGCTCGCTTCTGTGTTCATCTGTACACTCTCTACCTATTTAGCATCAATTTCCTACACAAGAGGAGCTGATATCCAGCTGCATAGTCCATGTTATTCCTCTGAGTCGGTAAGTGATGTGCAAGCTGTGCACTGGTAAGTAGTTGTGTTTTATCGATAATTACCCAATTAAGGAGGTCAGAGAGGAACATACACCTCACTCCCAAGCATACAAGTCACGTTAAGGGTCAATCTTACAAATGTTATAACTGTTATCCTGTAAAAATAAGCTGCAGCTACTCCATTAGGTGAAAAAATACTGTTAAATCCATGCCAAGTTTAAATTAAGGGCTGACATGAATGCTCTGAGTGATCACAGATAAAAATGTAGTTCTGACTGGCTTCTTTTAGCCACAGGACAAGCACAGATAGCATGCTGAGTGCTTCATTGCTACTTTGCCTGAACATACACCTCCACTAGAACTCTTTTTTCCTAAAGAGAACCTTACAAGACAAATCCAGCCGCTTTATTTGCATGTAATTTCTCAATTCCTACAATCGACTATGAATAGAGCCATTAAAACCTAGTTATAGTAATTTGTCTAAGATACTTTATTCTTTTCAAAGTGTAAGAAAATCAGAAAAAGTCATGTCAGTAAAAATCCGTTTGATGTCCTTCAGTCAAGAAAAAAGCCTGTCTGCATATCTGTTTGTTTCATGTGTTGACAATGTAAAAAAATCACATGAAAGTAATAGTGATAAGGGAATCAATTGGCTCAACCTTTGGGATGGCCAACAAGCACATTACAGTGCCTAAGTTAATCCACGAAACCCCATATCAGTGTTTAAAATGAACGTTTGTGTAATTGGGTGACTTGATAAGCGTCATTGGGTTTATTTCACTAAAAACTGGAAACTCGCAGCAAACCCTTTTATCATGAACATGTTTTATTTCCTTCACTTTTTGAAAACAGAATTTCACCCCAACTGTGTTTTGTGAGGACAGATATCAGAAAAATATGTTTTTGAGCCTTATTTTTACAAACATAATCTTTTCAACATCCTTGTCATTCGTAAAAGGTTTTGGGTGTAACACGTTGTTTGGCATGTTAAGTCAAGAAAAGGGTTTTACGTTTGTCGTAATTCAAATTACTGGTGTGCAATGTTTTTTAAGGAAAACATAGGAATACAGCAATTTTGGAGCTTTCAAATTGCAGGCCTTCTTTATCATGACGCCAACACATTTTGATCTAATGTAGCTATTACGTCTTCTGAAGTGAGACAGAGTTGTTATTTACAAAGAAGGAAAACCGCATTGCAGTAAAAAAAAGTTGTCCATCGTTCTTGTCTCCTCTGAAAACATGTAAAATGCCATTTGTGATTTCTGTAGCACATAATTCTACCTAATTGTTCGACAAAATGACCAACCTCGTCCAGCCTTTAAGGTGATACAGGTCATTATTCGATAATTACATGAGGCCAGTAAATCTATCTATCTAACCGTCTCTCTGTGTGTCTGTCTGTCTGTCTGTCTGTGTGTCTGTCTGTCTGTCTGTCTGTCTGTCTGTCTGTGTGTCTGTCTGTCTGTCTGTCTGT
>JABUIW010000028.1:11895360-11914821 GCA_013363375.1 Menidia beryllina
CTGTCTGTCTGTCTGTCTGTCTGTCTGTCTGTCTGTCTGTCTGTCTGCCTGTCCACAAAGATTTCACAGAACTTTTGCAGAAGTCAATAGGCTTAACAAAATTCCATCTGCTCTTTTCTGGATTATAATACAGCCAGCCTGCTTCACAGATTACATTCAGTCCTGCTGGCGAGATGCCCATTTTAAGACCCCTGTGTAGGTGTTAATAGCACTGGATGCAAGCTCCTATTGACAACAGCATTGATGCAATGGGATGATGTGGACCAAACAATTCACCCTCAGACAGATTTCTCAGTTACTCAGGCTGGCAGGGCCCCAGCCAAAGATATCCTCTACAGTTTGGATGCCAAAGAATTTCCTGGCTCCTACTGAAAATCAAGCTCACAGGCCAGAGTGTCCCAAAGTAGAGATGACTCTGCACACTTCAACACCGCAGATCAAGAAACAAGAGATTTGAATAGAAGGGAGAAACAGGACTTTGACTTTGTCCAGTTAAGGGAATCATATGAGGAATCAAAGAAGTGACCAGCTATTAACCATAAACACTATACGGTATAGAGAGAGAGAGAGAGAGATACAAGGTTACGTTATCACACAATGAGAAAAGAGCATCCATACCTCCAGAGTGTGGGGGTGGCCCACACAATAAGACCACTCCCTGACCTTCTCGGACTCTCACTGGACTTCGTCTCTGGGTTTTGAAATTCTCCAAGTCTGTTGACCAAAAAAAGAAAGCGGTGTTACATACTAATCCCATTTACCACAAAAAATACAAAAGTATGTGAGATGTAAACACAGCGGTGCTAATAATACACACAGATAAAAGACAATGCATTAATGCATTACTGCACAAGTCATATCAGTCGTTGCACAATTATGTCCTGCTGAACCACAGTCTCTAAGTAAAGGCTGCAGTATGATGCAGAGCTGTAGCATACTGAACTAGTCATAATATGCCTACATTAATGCAAACATTGTACCATAGAGTCCTAAACACTTCTGACTGGTGCAGAAAGCAATTGTTAAAGTATAAGTCACACATGAGTGATTTTAATTGGAGCGGCATATTGTTATCACTTTCTGTGTTGCATCCACTGCACAAAAACCAGCAACAATTAAATGACAAAGACTGAACCTTCATCGGTATGGAAACCGAGTATTTAGTGACAGCCCACTGAAAGAACAATCCTTGAGCACTTTGCTGTATCTTGCCTGCTGTGGCATCTGGATATATTGCAAAAATATTACAAATATGTAAATTCAAATATGGAATGAAATAATACAAATCTGACACCTTTGAGTATTAACAAAGCAGAATGAATATGTGTATTAGAAATACAGTCGATTCTTTTATGAGCTCTGAAAATGGCATCAATCAGTAAGGATTGCACTATTATTAATCGAAAGTTGTTTTCTTTTTCTTCTTTTATAATTATTTTTGTAAAAAACAAAAAAACTCTTGTATGACAGCACAAATGACTTTATACTTGATATAGTTCTTTCATGTTCGTTGCTGACAGACAGAGTGTGCGGATGGTTAAGTGGCCAGGTCTCAATCGATGGCTGAGCCAAAGCCTCAGGGGAAATATCTAACTCACTCCATGTCCTTTATGAACAACAACAACATCTACAAATACCCACAAGTTTCCTGAGGCAGCTAAGTTCATGTGAAAGCATTTAGATTATATGAATGAAGCACAATTGCAAAGTAGGGACACATTTTTATCAACCTTTGGACATACACATCATGCTTCTCCTGGAGAGTAATTCAGTATATATTGTTCAGTACAAATGTAAAAAAAACTGAAATATTAACTTTTTTTGAGCTTCAACCTTTGATTCAAGCCTGGAAGCATGGACATATCCATTCTCATCCAAATTTAAACGGCTGTAGCAAAAAAAAAAAGAAAATCTGGATTTCTCAGGTCAATAAAATTGATTATAACATATATAATGTATTACACAGAGAAGAGTGTCGGATACAACTGATTGCAATTATTTTTTCAGTTTAAAGTTTTTTTCAATTTAAAGAAAATCTCATTCAGATTCTGATAAATCACCCATCGCACAGTGGTCCTGTACAGCAGATGGTCCTTTATTCTTTTTTTATAGTATACAGTACATGTATCTCAGCTGCCATTTGGATGGAGAATTGGCAAAAGCAAATTTAACTGCAGCACGAATGTTCATGAAATTTGATAGAAAAGTTTTGTCTGGCTAACAGCTGTTCTATTCACAACCTTTTAGAAGTGATTTATATATGCATCAATCCACTGTAGATAGAGGTCTATTTTTGGAATTTAAGCGAAACCATCACGTATTTTTGCTTCATTCTTTGAAATACAGAATCCTGATTCGTATACATATCATATTCACATTCACCTGCAATTAGAACAAAAAACGGGAGCTCACTAAAGCTCATTGCAAAGTTCATTACAAAGTCACCACACTGTGGTTCAGTGAATATGGTGCAAAAAAAATAAAAAATTAGGCCTTCTCTGCTTGGAACTCCGGATTGCCAGGATCAGTTTGAGTAAATAAGATGGTCCCCATTTGGTGTTTTCTGCTTTAAAATTTTTTAAAAAAAAAAAGGTAACTTTTGCTGTGCCAACAAGTTTTCCCTCAATATCCTAGAACTGACCAAAACAAACCATGATGTGTTAGGAGTTTGTGGAATAGTATTAGATTACCATGGCTGTTATAAGTAAATGTAAAAAACTCAGTCTGATTTGACTGATTTCTAATGTAAGAAGTGTAACAGCTCTCCTGATCAATATTCCTTCTGTGTATCGAGGGGAGTAAATGAGTTAGACACAGTAAAACCCAACAATGCTTGACAAACCAAGCTGTTCAGCACAGTGTGGATCATCTTATCAGGCCTATCACAGCTCAGCGCCTCCGTGTGCTTCTCCATCGCAGGGTTTAGGCTATTTTGAGTGCTTTCAGGTCCATGAAATTGGATGTGAATTTGCATTTTTGGACTTGCTCCTCCAAAGTGACTTACATTAATGAATGTTAGGCAATTGTACATAGCCGATCCTAGTAGAAGGTGGGCTTGTGGACAGTTTGTATTGTAGTTCCGTTAATCACCTTGCCACAGGACATTTTTTAAAACATTTCTGAAGTCGATTCTAAAAGTCTCTAGCCACTACATGACTCCAAGATCCATTTAACAAATAAAAGCGTTACTTTGCAATTATGCTTTCCTGATAGAGCCCCAGCAGCAATGAAAAAACCCCTACTCTCAAGATAACATGATCACTAAATATTTAAGGAAATATTAAATGGAGGATTAATATTTTACATTTCCTTTTTAATATTAAAAGGAAATGTAAAAAAAAAAGCACTGGGATCTCCATGACAGTGTTTCATTTCAACACATGCAACAATTTGCCAAACATAGACAAAAATACACCACAAAATAATTATTCCAGAGAGCATTATCAAAAACAGCTGCCATCATCTCTCCTATATCTCGGCCCTTTCTATCTCGGTTTTGAATGACACATGGCATTTGGGGTAGTTATAAACATCACAAAGGCCTAATTCTTGGTGAACAGCGGTCGTGCCCCTCAGTGATTAAAACACAAAAAAAGATTTTCATTTAAAAAACACCTCTCTTCTTTAAAAGAAGCAAAGAAGCAGATTGACAACCTAATTTGCTCACAGGAAAAAGCTTTTGTTCCCTCCTAAGATGCACAGATAAAACAAGCTTAATTTTAACTCTCAGTCAAAGGCGATGGATAATGAGCAAATAACTTCAGGAAAATAAAAAAAAAGCCTAGCACAAAAGGGTATATTATTTCTACCACGTACAAATGCAGATGAGGCATATTGCATTAAGTGCACATAAAGGACTGAATGTGAGCAAAAATCATCTGCATAGTTGAGGCACATCCTGCATGGCTATCAGCAACAACAGCTTCAACAACTGAATCTGTCATGAAACACTGTGAAGCTGTGATACAAGCTATGCACAATTCCAGCTAGAGCATGCCCCTTCTCAGGACATGCATCCAATGCACTTCGCCTCTGTTGCTGACCTTGCAATCTGTTGTATAAAGCTGCATCTTGCGTCAGTTAAAATCCTTTCAGTTGGAGCCAAAGACCGAAAAAAATTCCAACCGGATTTGAGAGCTCAATCTGGCTTGATCTACGGTAAACAAGTAGATTATTCCTTCCATCACTCCCCACGGGTGAGTGCAACCTTTTTAACAGGGTGTATTGTCAACAGGATCAAGAACGTTTATACTTTTAGAGGTCTAAGCACATAGCAGATGGGAAGGGAAACTGTTATACTATCCATATTTCAAAAGATTAGAGATGTAATCTTGCATTTTGTGCAGGCACCACAAATTTGATGATATGAGACATCATTAAATGTCAAAAATCAAAGACTCTAATTGTGTTAAATATGAGCAAATACTTTCATGGGGGAAATTGGCAGTTTTTGATTGCATCGTTTAAAAAAGGCAAAAATTGATATTTAACAGTGACACAGTTTTGAACTGCAGTTTTGCTTTTGTTTTCAGAAGCTGTGCCTTAAAATCCTCCTTGCCAGGCTACCAGACATAAGAAGATGAATAATAATGTTATCATATTTTTTATTCCTTTGTTATCTCTTCATTAATGGCTTCTACCTTGGTCTCCGTCTCACAAGATTATTTTGAGATTATTACAAGATCGCTAAAGCCCTCAGGTGTTTGAAAATGAATATTGAGCCCCACAGAGTCCGAGTCCGTTACAAATGACATAACACTGGCACTCATAACAGACTGCTCCTCCCTGACTTATTCCCTTGACCTGAGACCCGCTCAATCACACGGCACACTTAATTAAGTTAAACCAAGAGCAATAAATAAGATGTATGACACATCAGTACTAATGCGTCTTCTCATCTGTTGACAAAAGCAGCAGGTCTCCGGTCAGGCTCAGGCGACGGATGAGACCAATCACAATGACATACTGTTCAGAACAGGCCTCAAAAATTGATGGTTAATGTGAATATGATCAACGGCCCACCGACAGTCCGGGATACAGATTTGCTGTATATGCTGAAGATTTAATGCTGCTTTGTGACAAAGAAGCCCCAAATAGCGGCGGGATAAATATCACTGGTGCTCTCTCGCCAAGGATCATTGCTGTGTCTGCTGTGGCAGAGAAACAGACATCAGAATTCAATCTAGCTGCGCCATCTGTTCACAGATTTCAGGGCTGTCATTTGATATGGGCTGCCCATCAAGACTGGGGGCCTCAAGTTCACCTTGCCATAAAAGATGCCTTAGACTCTGGTCTTATAAAAAATGATGGATGAAGCCTACAAAACATCAACTATAAAGTACGTGTCAAGCCAAACCTAGCAATCGGCCCTTAGTCTAGAGGTAGTGGAAGGCTAGAGTGACCAAAGAAAGAATTCAAATCAGGTAGCAGTGATTTAAACAGTGATAAAGTCTAAAAACATAAAACGAACTGATAGATATAAATTTACTGGAATCGATTTTCTGGAATAGGGCCTTTTCACTATTCTTACTTTTCGAACTAACAATCCTAAAATTGTAAAGCTTAACTTAAAGTTATAGCTTAACTCTACTTAGAGGAGCTCTCCTTAAGCATTGACAGTAAATACAAAATAGAAAATGACTATGAACATATTCTTGTCCATTGTCATTTAATTACTTATTGTTGTTAACTCTAAGAGGAGTGACTATTTTTACCGTTTTCAAGCTTTTCTACAGATCTAACCACTGTTTTTCTTCTTCTATCATTTACCGTAAGAAGGGAAGGAAATTAAGGGGTTGAAGTACCTCTCAAGGGCAGGGTGACAATTCAGGTCTTAGGATAATCTAAAATGGTTGACAAAGACCAGTGTCAGAAAGAGCTTGTGTGCATCCTGAAAAGACTTTAAAGCGAGAAGATAGCTTTATGGGCTTTAGATTATGAAGAATCTCCACTGATCAGTACACATAGGTTAGACATAAGCCTCCAGTCAAACAAGATCAGTCAATTGGCTTACAGAGCAATAATGCCTAAAGCTGTCACTGCAACAGGGAGGTTCAAATCAGAAGGGGAGTCTCGAAGACATTTACATGACTGGCAGAAGTTGTTTTAGTGATTACTTTAGGTAGGGTAAATTTTGACTAATTTATTTGTTTGTAATTTATTTATTATTTATTTATTTATTCTGTCACTTTCATGTTCAAGTTACTATCACTATGCTTTCATCTTTAGCGTTAGAATGATTGAGGCAGCTGTTCTAGCACAGCTGCTTCAAACACAGTATCAGAGATTTTACATTCATGACACAATTATGAATCAAAGTGAGGGATTTCTATGCTCTTAATGGAGAAACTTAAAAAGTTTGTGGTTTGGCAAATGGCAATTAGATAACACATCAACGAAGAAAAGAAAGGGACTTTGGGAGGTATGACTTTTGTGGTAGTGTCAATATGAAGGGGCTGTGCAAAGCTCCTTGGTTCCATATTTTCACAAGCCCTGACAAGCAGGAGACAATTGACTGTCCAACTTCCTTTTCACAAAGATAAACCTCAGAGAAACTCACAGAAATGAAAGGCAAACTAATTAGGACGTTAGTTGCACAAAGCGTTTCCCTTGAAGCAGAAATTACAAACGATTGATTAACACATGTCACTTCTTGTATAATCCATGTTAAAAAAAAAAATCTATGTACCTGCTGCTCCGAAGCTGAGAGGTATGACAAAGCTCTGGCACATGTGAAACAGATGATAATGTTGGTTCTAATTTATGTGCATTAAATTAGGATGGAAAATGAATTTTCACCCGCTTTGATGTAATGTAAACTTACAGGCTACGTGGAGACTGGCTTCTCTGCTGATGATTGTGCCGAAAGAGTTTGATGCCAGACACTGATAGACACCAACATCTTCCTCTTTGTTCAGTTGGCTGATGTGTAAATTTCCACCCATGAGAGAGTAGCGTGACCCCGGGCTGGGCAGGATGAAAGAGTCGTTTAGCTTCCACCTGTGGATCCAAGCAGAGGAACATCCCTGACTGGAACATTACTGAAGAATATCAGGAAAAATAAGAGATCAAAATAGTTATCTTAGGCGACCGTTCATCTCTATTTGAAACTTACAAGTCCTCAACGTCATTCAACATTCACCTCAAATCACAGTGATTATGAGACCGAATTGATCATGTCTGCCCATAAAACGACAAGTGAGAAAGCAGAAAAATGACCGTTCATTTCCATTAAACCTCATGTTTTAAGTGCTGTGGGATTTTGTAATGTGTGAGTGTGTTTGTGTGTTACAGTTCAGTAGTTTTTCCAGCAATCAATGTTGTCAAGTCTGTACATGGTCTACGTGTAATTTAATTTGTTCATTTTCTATTCACAAGGCTAATTTGACAATCATTCATTTTGATAACTAGAATGTCGAGCAACCATAAGGAGTAGGTTTTAAAAAAATGCTTTTTTTCCCATAAAGTTTTTAAAATGTATACAGATACGTAAATCTAGGTAGGCTAATTTGGTGGATGGTGTTATGTTCTATTACAGATTATACTTTGATGGAGGAAACTAAAGAAAGACCAAAAAGGAAATCCAGCACTCATGTGTAAAATAACTCCCAAATATATCAAATGTTTTCTATCTTTATCAGTTAATCTATAAAAAAAAGAAACATGTGTTGTGTAGTTTTTCGACGAGAAGGACAGGGAGGCGGGGATGAAGGATGTAGCAAGGGGAAGGACATATGAAGCGAAGCAATGCTGAACAGCAGATTGGCTGATTAGGCTGATTTAGAGTCGAAGCTGGAAGTGACCCAAGAGCTCCAGATGAGACAAATCAAGGGGACATGCTGACAACTTGGAGTATGGACTCCATGTGGCATTGTTGTTGCTGGGTTGTCTCAAACAAATGTATTTGTCCTTGGGGGCCTCTAAAAAAAACATCTGCAGCAGTCAGGAGCCTAGCATCAGCATTTGATGGGCAGATGTTGATCTTTACAAAGACTTACAAACTTAAAAAAAAAAAAAAAAAAAACAGGAAGGAAAACCAGGGTGACGAGTCCAGCTTAATATTGGTGCCATCATTAAAAACAATGAGCGTATGATATCGTAACAGCTTGACTTGAATCTGAAAATGACTTCTTAATACAGGTTTAGATGGCAACAGTTGATGCCACTTGCTATAGTAAAAAGGCTAATCAAAATTCAAATAGATTTCATACAAAGTGGGCACATACTTATACATCTCAACTCAGATGGGCAGAGCACTTTGAACATTTAAATACATACATTCCTTAAAAGGTACTGCATTTCCAAGTGAACTGCTGAGTATTAAGCAAATTCCAAATGATCAAACTGATAATTAGTTTAAATGTTATTTAGTAACCATTAGACATAAGGCCAAGAACATTCATGCCACATTACTGGCTGCATGCACTGATATGATGTGAGTTCATTTGAACCTATTACACATTAAATGCTTGGTCTTGTGATTAGCATTAATTACATGACAGCTTGCCCCGTTTGACAGCTGATAAATGAATAGCTCAGCCAATCGATGTGCTTAAAAGCAATTTTTTTTTTTTAAATTCCTCTGTGGTTTAGTAGCAAAAGAATATATTAATCTGCGTCTGACTTTGAACATGATATAACTATGCAAAGCAAGCGTTTCCAACAAGCGTAACCAGTGACAGCTGTATTTCATCAATTAACTGATGTGTTTACTCACATTCTCCAATAATAACTCTGAAATCAGATGCCCCGTGGCAATATGTGTGAGCCTTCGGTGCTGGTGCTGCTAGATAATACTTGGAAAGAAAAGCTCTGTTGGATCACTTTTGGTTTGGGACTTTTGTTATTCTTTCTTTCAGAGGCACATTATTTTAGAGAGAGTCTCAGGTCAGTTGCCATCTTTCTCAAAGAAAACAACACAACAATATGTGAGCTACACTGTACTGACAGAAGTCAATTCAATAATCATTGTCAGATTAACTTTGACTGACAGTGACTGTGCACGGCAGGGAGGGAACCATATGGCACACAGATATGTTTTTTCCCCAACCAATTAAGTCACTCTCCACGGTTTTTCTTTTCTTTTTTTTTTTTTTATTGACGCTGCATTCAGTGGTTTAAGGTATTTCAACCTTTAAAAAACTGTTGAGCCATGGAAGGAACAAGTAAAACATAACACAGATATTCTCAAATATCAGTAACCTACATTCTATTCACAGCAGAAGACGGTAAACATAGTAAATGTTATTTGACATTTTACTTTTTCATTAAAAATTTAATTTAAATTCAGTTAAACAGCAGCATCACATTTGATACAAGTTGTGACGGTGCCTTGACTATAATTTTTTTTTAGCATTCTAGCTTCTATGAACTGTGTGTAAATGTCTGAGAAGTAAGAAAACCATTTGCTGGACCTTTGGAAGAGTAATTCTGTTGTATTATTTTCTGATATATGATCCTAGCTGTTCTATTGTCCTGGGTCTCGTTAGTCATACTTTGCTTTGCTTGCTTTGCATGTCAAATTTCTTTGGCTGGTGCAATGCCTGGTTAATCAGTCCAGCACATAGACTCTTATATTTACTAAACTATGCCTTTGTAACAGATGTATTGTGCGACTTAACATTGAGAAATACAAGTTATTTTCTAGAAAAGATAATGCAGAGGGAACTTATACACTGATACCTAACCAGGTGGTACCCCTTTTTTTGAGTGTGCCAGATGGAGTACCCTTGATTTTAAAAAACAGATTCAAATTTAGATTTATCTAAAAAAAAGACCAATTTCTCCATTTTTCCCATACCTACTTTTTCCCCCTATTTTGACCATGAAAGCAAGGTTGTACCTGAAAAGTGTGTGCTAACAGCCATGTCAGCAGGTGTTACCTGTAGATGGGCGGAGGGTGCCCTTGGGCCTCACAGCTAAACACAACTTCCCTGCGCATTTCACCGGGATGAATGGGAAACACCACACTGCCTGGCTGCTTGGTGAACACAGGCCTCAGTAGGACTCCGCTTCCTGGATGGAGAATCAACAGAACTACATCAGCTTTGATGTTCCACTAAGCCTGAAAACCACTTCAAACATCTCTGTGTTGGCAAGCAGATAATGAACGCTTACAGAAGAGGGGGGGGAAAGTGCTGCACATGAGAAGAGAGGTTCCCTGTGCTGAATCTATCAGCAGAATGTAAGCAGAAAATGTGAGTATTTTTCACAAGATTCATTCTATAACAACTTGAGGACCCTTAAATGCTCTAAATGTGACGTTGTGAAGGTACAAAGGAAATTTTTTTTTGTAATTGTTAAATAAACGCTGATTGTAAAATAGTCTTAAATTTAGCAAAAACAAATTTCATGACTGTCTTTATACAGATGTCATCCCATGTTTGAAAAATTAATAAGTGTGGAAGTTATTTGCCACTGTGTTGGACATCAACATATCTATCACATTCATTTATTTAATGTATATCATTATCTTAACAACTATTCAAGCAAATACATTCATAGAAACATAAATATTCACAGCACTCGATGCAACTTAAAGAAATAGTTTACAGCAAATATTCCCCAATTCATTGAAGAAATGCAAAATACAACTGATAACATAGCATGATTTCTTTAAATATTAATGAGTAACCCCACAATGGGTTTAGTTCCCCTTTAAAAATGTACAAAAAAGCAGAAAAAACATTCATGACATTCACACCTCTATGGTGACACTTATTCCCCATTTAATCAAAAAGGTACACTTGTGGTTGTGCGTGTGTATGCGTGTGTGCATGTGTATGTGTGTGTGTGTATGTGTGAGTATGTAAAAGTTTGTAGTCAACACCTCATTACTACAGACATTTCGTTCTGAGATGAAAGTGGAGTTTATTTTGATTGTTAACAAGGACTTGCATCTGCTCTGTCACGAAGAAAGAGGTAGTTAAAATCATTTGTATGAGAGGCAGGTATCGATATCTGGAGTTTAGGGACTACAAATTTGTCCTCAAGTTACAAAATAACTGTGAAAGGCTGGAGATGTTTGACAATGGAGGCTGTACACTGTTACGTCTTGCTACAGAGATACACCTCAGAGAAAGTTTCAGAAATTGAAGGCAAGCTCATTTTAATCGTAGTTCCACAAAATGAGTCAGCAAAAGAGTGATTACCAGATGACACTTAAATCCATGTTGATAAAAAAGATCCATGCCAAAGCCTCTGGCACATGGAATGGATCATTATATGTTTTCAATTTATGTATGATTTCAGTTATAAAGCCCATTTTCGTCAGTGATGAAATATGAGAGGGACTTGAAGAGACAGACCTGAGAAGTACAAACAAGTAGTGAGGGTGAACTGGGAAGGCTCTTGTCCACGTGGCTTTTAACTTTAACCCTCTAAGAGAGTTTTTTCATGGAGGGGAGGTTGGGTACAAGGAATCTGAAGGGTTCATCTTCGGGACCTCTGCAGCCATATTGATTGATTGATTGATTGATTTGGGAGATGATGAGGGAGTGTAGGGTCCTAGAGCTGCTTTTACGTGTAATGTGGCCCCTATAGAACACTTAAGAGAGCTGACTCCACATTGTTGGCATGCATTCAAACTAATCAGAATGCCTCCTTGGAGGTTTTCTGGGCATGTCCTAGCGGATGGAGGCCCCAGGGTAGATCCAGAACTAGCTGGAAGATTAAATATCTGAGACCTGGGAATGCCTCAGGATCCTCCTTGCGGAGTTTGACAGTGGCACTGAGGAGATGGGTGAAAATGGATTGATAGACGTTGGATTGGCTGGGAAGAAAATGCATCTAAGAGCTTGAAAAAACATTCTTACA
Source organism: Menidia beryllina (assembly GCA_013363375.1). Lineage (NCBI taxonomy): Eukaryota > Metazoa > Chordata > Actinopteri > Atheriniformes > Atherinopsidae > Menidia > Menidia beryllina. The sequence continues at coordinate 11,907,175 of JABUIW010000028.1, forward strand.
CCCCCCCCCACCACACTTAATTTTTTACATCTTCTACTGCGCTCTTACAGATAATGTTAGGCACCAGGAAGAAGAAATTTTCCATATCACAAAATATATGATCAAATTGTTTAAAATTGTATTTTTCACCAAACATTTTTCCTGATTTTATATACTACAGATACTGCCTGGAAAAAAACAGCCATTTGGCCTTTTGGTCTGGGTATGTTCTAATACCTCAATAATGATTCTACAATTTAAAAAAATTGCATCAAATTCACAATTTTGCTTCACAAAAAAGAAGGGGTGAGACAAACAATAATGTAGATATGAATGGATAAATAATTAATCAGAATTAGAAGATGATGATGGTTAAAAGAAACATGAGAAAGTAAACTAGTCAGCTGACAGCACAATACTACAGGCAACAGATAGAGGTCATTATGAAAGGTTGTTTTATAAAAAAGGAAAAAGAAAAAGTCTGCCTGCGCTCATATCTGTCCCCAGCTGCCAGATGGTGATATGTCCATGTTTTTGGAGTCACCACTGACAACACCAGACTCAGCATCGAAGCAAGTAGATGGCAGAGGGGGCCGTCTTAAAGGCTGAAATAAAAACTAATCTCAAATTCAATACTAGCTGACAGCAAATGAATTCCTCCAGCTTACCTCAGCATGAATAAACAGGCACATGGGAATTCAGCTGTGGGGGAGGTATAGGTTTTGTAAGGTCCCAAATCCATTCGATTCAACTCAGGATTTTATGCATCAAAAATAAGAAAAAAGAATCCGCTCTCTGTCCAAAGCGATAAGGCACACCTTTAAGGTCTCTCATCCAGGAGAAGCAAACGTAAAAACCAGAGTGGATGGAGAGCCATGGTTATGTCAAGAAAACTACATGTTTCATTATCTGTCATCTCAGTGTTTGAAATATTTATGGCTTGTTTTGCAAAAATCAATGATGAACCGAAAGAAAAATCCTTCGTAAAGGATAACAATTCAGCTCAGTTAGAAACAGCAAAAGAAAACTGCTAAATTGTTATGATTCCACAGTGGCTGATTCAGAGGAGAAAATGCTCACAAAAATATTAACCAAAACCGAAATTCATCAAAAAAACAAATAAAAAAATGGCTGCTGTCAGAATTAGCTGAGCTTATAGGAAAGATAAATGTGAGACATTCACAAGACATGTTTAACAAAGAAACAACATTGTCCAGGTAGTTTAAGCTATTGCTTCTGAGCTGTAAAAGCACCATTTAAGTCAAGAATATCCAATGCTATGTTAACTGCATGGGAAGTTGATCGGTTGAACGTCATTGATTGGAACCCACTTTATGCATGGCGACAACAAATTAAGGAAACGTTTTGCTTCTGTTGGCTATATTGATTGTTTGTACAATCCCTGGAATTCATTGCTTCCCTTTAAGTCATTTTTCATCTTACTGCAGTATAAACTATTTTCCAACTGAAAGGAATAAGCCAAGTTGTTCCCAATGAGTAATGGTGAAAGTGAACATTCAAAATCTTGCATCAAGATATCTAATGTGTTTTATATTGTAAACTCTAAAGATCTTTTTAACCTTTTTATTGTCTAAATCCAGGTAACAAATGGTAGAAATACACTCCAGACTAATAACTGAAAGAAAAATATTTAATTAATGTATCTAATTCATCACTTATGTAACAATTACGGAAATGTCTTTGGAGATAAGTGAGATATGTCAAAAGTGTCTTGCACTTCAGTTTTAGGTGACATGAGATAAATAAATAATTACCTACTTTTTTCCCAGGCAATAGTATACTTGCTGCTATAAACACAGTGCACTGTTTCATTAATAGTGTTACACAGTAGTTGCAAAAAGAAATACCCTGCTCACCAATCGATTCTTAAAGATTTGAAATAATGATTTTTGTGAATGCAAAGACTTTAAAACTTGAGCATGTTTGATTTCTTGATAGTACAAATAAGCAGCAAGCTATAGAAGCAATAGTCCCAAAAGAAAGGACTACACTGTGAGAAACATGCCTGTTTTTTACGGAAAAAAACTGGCAGCTGTTGTTGCCAGTATACAGCAAAGTGTAAAACACATTACAGAACAACCTGTACATTTTACAATGTAAAACTGTAATGCTTTACAAAATAACATTATAAATTATAAAAACTGATAAATTCAACATCCCTTTTCAGCCAAATTAGCATGACTATGTCTTTATTAAAGCCATTTTTTCCTGTACAATGTACATACGGAGGTATGCCCTATTATAAGACATTCTGAATTTTACTGAATTTTCCTGCTTATTTTAGTAAAAGGTTGTCCATCCATCCATTTTTGTAACTGCTTTTTCCCTAATGGGGTCACAGGGGGACTGGAGTCTGACCCTGTAGTCAATAGGTGACTACTGGACGGTCCGCTAGTCCGTCGCAGGGCAACACAGAGACACACAAGGACGAACAACCACACAACCTCTAAATCCTAAGAGCAATTTAGACTGTCCAATCAAACTCCACACGGAAATGTTCCAGTTCCCCCGGGGAACCCAGAACGCTCTTGCTGTGGGTGATGGTGCTAACAACCACACCACCATGAAATTCTAAAAAAGCGTTACTGTCTGCGGGAGACTGAAATCTACGGCAAAGTGTGTTATTTTATTTTTATTTGGGGGGGGCAACCCTTCTTTTCTTCTTCACTCATCATTTTAACCCCCATGTCTCCTCTGGTCTGTGCATTTAACCACATACTGTATAAACTAAAACTTAAAACACTGAATACCTGATGATGTAATATTATAACCTTAATATAAATATAATATGACACAAAAAAAAGGGAAGTGACCGTGACTACAGCCTATAGGTCTCCGATCGAAACATGTTTGATTTTCAACTTCTTCATGTTATCATAGTTAGGCCTACAGTATTTAACTATAAATCACAACAACTGGATTTTAAAAATGGGATACTGTTTTTTTCAGTTCTTTAAAACAAGCTTTATTGTAAATTTAACTATATTATGTTGGTTCAAGTATTATATTTTGTTATGTTTATAATACAGTAACATATCAATTCCACGAAGAAATATTATCCTTTTCACATACACTGATTTTAAAATTAACAATTATTCATTGTTAATTCCACTCTTCTCTGTCTGATTAGCTAAGCTCTTTTTTTGTATAGAAAAATAAAACTTCACAGTAAAAAAAAATTTAAACAATAGTGGAAGTAAATTATTTTTTAGACAATACTTTCTTTTTTCTTTAACCTTACATTGAAACAAATCACTTCGGAAGAGCACATTCAAAAATTCACATGTGGAATGGCATAATGTTAAGTTAGGTGTACAGTTGTCAGCTTTATTCGAATATTAGAATTACAAGTACTTATAGGAATCAATTATTGGAGCCTTGTATATATCCAGTTATATCACTCCAAACAGTCCTACAGGCATCACTGTATGTGATGAAATCCTTACACTTCCTGGACACCATCTGAGCCAGGTCATTTCTGAAGTCTAGACTTGTAATTGCATCACTTGACTTTCAACATGTACCTGACATTTCTTTTTCATTTTTCCATCACACCAATTAACGAGTCCTTCTGCCAAAATGCAGTGATTCAAACACCCACTTCAAAAAAGTGAAGAGATTGACTTTGAGAATGAAAACATTTGATTCGTCTGTTTTAGGTATTCCCAATGAACGTTTTCATGTCTCTTTTCAATTCAGGCAACTAAAAGACAGAGATCAATTATTTTAGTCAAATAACTGAGCTTGCAGTTGGCAGTTTTGCACCAGTCTGCTTACATATATTCAGTTTATGCTGAACATTAATCAAACAACAATCCAACCTTCTCTCTTAAGCTTTAAATGATATTCTGACTTTCGTGCAAATGCTCATACAGTTGTATTTGAATGACACAGCGACTGTTGTTAAATGGAGACTGTTGGTTGCATGCTGGAGGGGTCCAGCTCTGTGAAGGTTAGCTCTATCTGTGGGGACAAAGATCATCCATCTACTTTTCTCCGTTGGTCTACTCGCTCTCTAAAACATGCAGTACATGCCTCTGCCTCAGGTTGTTCAGACCCTCAGAGAAAAATAGGGGGAGAGGTGGTTAACTTCACATGAACCCGCTCTGGGAGTGACTTCCTTACAGCATTAGTGCTCTCCCACATAGCCAGAGCCTGCTGTTTGGATTACAATACAGCACCTCAGAGTCTGGATAAATAACATACCAGCAAACAACCATCTAACACACTCACGGTAATGTCACTACCCGGCTTTGTTGGTCTGCATACTTATACGCTTGTCATCTTTCTCCTAGAACAAAGAGGCTTTAGAGGTTTTAACAGTTGTATTGCACTATACTAGTGTTATGCGCAGAGCTCTTGTAATGTAACCCCACACTGAATATTAATGCTCTGCCAGTCCATGTTCCAATTGCGAGTGTAAGTCTAAGAAATGAGGCAAGGGTCGTGTAACACAACAATTTTCAGCAGCGATTTTCCCTCTGCTCCATTGTCAGGAACTAAATTATCCTAAATAAATAACTATGACTGTTGTGTTTGTCAGTCATGATTGCTTGAGTACATTTTGTGGCTGAACAGACTGCCCTGAAAAGCAGATTTTCAAAAGTAAAAACTAATTTAGAAGAATGTCAGAGGCATTAAAGAATCTGTATATTTAACAGAATCAATATCTAGGAAAAAATAAGTGATCCAGAGTTGAGAAGTGGATCCTTATTCCATTGTGAGTCACGGCTCCCTGCGGAAAGCCTCATTAGACACCCAGTGATGTGTGTGGATTTAGCCATAAGTGCTGCTAATTGCCATGTATGCAAATTTAGGTTGCGACACGTCATTTTGCTTTAAAAAAGTTGAAAAACTAATGCTTACATTAACAGACACAGGCTCGTTCGCTCGCATACATGCACACACTAATTATTTTTGGTGCCAGCTGTGAGAAGGGGCTGCTGATTTTGAGCGAGGCAACATGAAGGATTATTCATTCCTCAAGATACTGCACTCACGCAACAAAGCCCTTATTCATCTTGTTCACAGCTTCAATCTGTGACATTCTGAAGAGAACTTTTATTCGACCCTGAACAGTTTCCGAGGGAGGAAAATTTGATCTCTCATTAAGAGGAAGATCAATGATAAGATTTCTCCACTACCACTGATGTAGTCTCAATTAGGAAACAATTGAGGCACTCTCTAAAATAAAAGACCTCTTGTTTAACTGCCAGATAGCGGCCAAATGTCAGAGATTGATGCTCAACTTATTGTCCATGAAAATGCACTGGCAACGAAAAAGGTGGAAGTTATCTTGTTCAGCTGAAAAAAAAACTTTATTTGCAGCTTTGAGAAACTGTTGAAGACAATTGGCTTAACAAACATTTTTTCATGGTGGAAAGCTTTAGATGTTTTTTATAAAACAAATCTTTGAGTTTCGTATTTGATTTTTAAGTGCACTGGCTATGGAAATTCACTGACTTCACGCAACAGCATAAGAAATATGTGTTTGAGGGCTTACCTGAAAGACACTCTACCATTGACAGAACCAGTACAAGTTTCCATAGCAACCCCATTTTATTAGTCTTAGGTCAGTAGAAGCTCAATTCCAGTCACAGGTGTGAAGAGTTCTAGCTTTTTCCTTTCCAGATGTTTCACCGATCCACTGCAAATAAAGACAAAAAGGGGAGAGAAATATCAAATATTCAGAACCATTAGGAACCGTTCAGGTTGCAAGTCCATAACATGAAAAGAATACCAGTGACACCACAATGAGCCCAACATTTTTGGTGATAGCATTTATTCAGAATAGGTCTGGGTGACATAGCAGCTCTGTTCTGTTGTCCGCACCTTCTGAACACTTCTTGTACAGCTTGGTTAAGTGTGTTTATTATTGCGTAATACAAGTCATGCCTCTAAGAGAAATACAACAGGATTGGATTCAGGTGCTCAAACCAGCTGAGATTAAACAAAATGAACATTGGATGTCAGGCACATTTGTAGCATGCAATAAAGCACTGGCCTAGTACTTTGAATTGATCTGAGCCGTTGGTATTATATATATCTTGCAATAAGACCTGACTGTACACTGTGCAATTACGTCCACCTAGAGACTCACAATTAATCTTCTGAAAGAACATATTGTAATTAATTTCGGCCTTGATGCAAAACAGGTAGCACAAAACGCTTCCGAGCAATCTGAAGCCCTTCTCTTGTCTGTGACAAATTATTTTTCTTTACCCTACTAACACAACAAATGTTTATAAGCGTGATTCTTTCTGATCACACAGCAGGTGAACGTTTGCTCATGGGAGGCTGGTTATGGAGCGAGAAAGGATGAAGGGGGGTGAAATTAGCCATTTCTTTTTGCTCAAACTGACTCTCCTTGGTACATTTAACTGACTGATGGTGCGGTTTCTTCAGACCACACACCATCAGCTCGCTGAAATAAATGAGAGAGAAAAATTAATAGGAAAACACTGTATAGTATATCAAAAGGCCCATTTAAAAAAAATAGACACAAGTGAAACATCACTCTTTTATAAGTTCTTGGTTATCTGCACACCTTCTCTCTTTGCACCAGAGACAGAGCATACTGATGGTTTTATGAATTTATCAACTGCAACCCTGACACATTTGCCTTCATGACTCACGTACTAAAGCATTAAAGGCAGCACTTTTTGCCAAAAAATGTCATTATGGAGATTAAATTAGGCTTGGCATCTTGGTTCCAATTTATTTAGGAGTTATTAGGATGCAAATGTCATGAGTAGCTGTTTTGGCTTTTGATACTAAACCAGAAAGATTTTGAATCTTTTCTTTTGCTGCTGGATATTTTTGGATTCTTTCCGCCTTTGATGGAACAGTTGTAAAAAAAGTGTTGAATAAATTACTGCACAAAATGTATTCAGGATAGAAAAATTAGAAGTTAGAAATTAAGAAAAGCTTTATTTAACTAAGAATACTCATAATTTAACAACTTATCCAAATATGTGTCATCTCAGGCTGCAATTTGACTTGTTTCTAAATCTATTCTTCCCATTTGTGAAAAATCTTTTTAAAATCCTAAGAATCTATTGTTTTGTCAGCCATGCAAATGTTCAGTAGACTCGTCAAATATTCATTTATCCAGCCTTCAGAGCAAAACAAGTGAACTTTAATCAGTAAGTGTGAACTACTCAGACATCGCATCCATAAAAGCTGCTATCAGTTGGCCTCTAACAGCTATCCCTTGATCTCTATTATTCTGAAAGCCCTGAGACAAAAGACATCAGACAGTAGTGTTGGTGAGGTGGGAGATTAAGGAAATCCTTTTGAACCAAAAGAGCTCAGAGCTCTGAGATGATGGCCATGAGAGTCAGGAAGTGTCCACATCAGTATTTGACTTCCAATTCAATACAAATTAATTACCCTTGTGGCCTTAAGTGGTAGTGACAAGGCCACTTTCATCACAAATTGATTCACTAATTTGTTTGCTGTATGAGATGGAAGTTAATGATGGGGAAGGCTTTCAAACTTCCCCTTTCAAGTTCCACCCTCTTTCATGTCCCTGAAACAGCCAGCAGTTGAAAAATTGAATATGATCAAGGCTGAAATGACAGTCCTGACTGTATTTCCTGGCCCAATTTACACAAACTCTATTGCTGCACACTCATACATACATAT